>CM048751.1:253338944-253508171 GCA_026315105.1 Locusta migratoria
CATTGTTGCCAACTCTAGTGGTCTGCCGAGCTTCAGCTAGGTGTTTATATCATCAAATAGAAGTAATGTACAGTAATAGTTAGTACATGTTGAGATTCATACAGCTTAACTCACATATAATTTATTTTGGAAAATGTTATTCAAGCACATACAAGCAGTTGAGGTATAAGAACTCCATGTGGATGGATTTATTACAACAAACCACTTCTTACATATTTTTTGTTGACTGAGTGGATAGGCTGATGGTTTACGAACACAAGGGGCACAAGTTCCATTACCACTTGAGTCAAATTTGTTTATTTATTTATTATTTTTGTTAGACATGTGCAGATAATTTTTAACATTAATTCCCTACGAATTGTGCAATTACGCTTTTCTAGATTCCATATTCTTAAACATATTCCATTTTGTACACCCCCACGAACCACAGACATTGCCGAGGTGGGGTGGCTTGCGTGCCTCAACGATGCAGATAGCCGTACCGTAGGTGCAACCACAGCGGAGGGGTATCTGTGGAGAGGCCACACAAACGTGTGGTTCCTGAAGAGGGGCAGCAGCCTTTTCAGTAGTTACAGGGGCAACAGTCTGGATGATTGACTGAGCTGGCCTTGTAACATCAGCTAATGTGGCTTTGCCACACAGCTACTGCGAACGGCTGAAAGCAAGGGGAAACTACAGCCATTACTTTTCCCGAGGACATGCAGCTCTACTGTATGAACATATGATGATGGCATCCTTTCGGGTAAAATATTCCGGAGGTAAAATAGTCCCCCATTCGGATCTCCGGGCGGGGACTACTCAGGAGGATGTTGTCATCAGGAAAGACAATACTGGCATTCTACGGATCGGAGCGTGGAATGTTAGATCCCTTAATCGGGTAGAAAAATTAGAAAATTTAAAAAGGGAAATGGATAGGTTGAAGTTAGATATAGTGGGGATTAGTGAAGTTCGGTGGCAGAATGAATAGGATTTCTGGTCAGGTGAGTACAGGATTATAAATACAAAATCAGTTGGGGGTATCACAGGAGTAGGACTGATAATGAATAAGAAAATAGGAATGCGGGTAAACTACTATGAGCAGCACAGTGATCGCATTATCATTGTCAAGATAGATACGAAGCCAACACTGACAACAGTAGTACAGGTTTATATGCCAACTAGCTCTGCCGATGATGAGGAGATCGAAGAAATATACGAGGAGCTAGAGGAAATTATTCAGACAGTTAAGGGAGAGGAAAACTTAATTGTGATGGGAGACTGGAATTCGGTAGTAGGAAAAGGAAGAGGAGGAAAAATAGTAGGTGACAATGGACTGGGCAGGAGGAATGAAAGAGGAAGTCGCCTGGTAGAATTTTGCCCGGAACATGATTTAATCGTAACAAGCACGTGGTTTAAGAATCACAAAAGAAGGTTGTATACGTGGAAGAGACCAGGTGACATAGGAAGGTATCAGATAGATTTTATAATGGTAAGACATAGATTCCGGAACCAGGTCCTAAACTGCAAGACATACCCAGGGGCAGATATAGACTCTGACCATAACTTGTTAGTCATGAACTGTAGGCTGAAACTGAAAAAACTGCAGAAAGGTAGGAGGTAGGAAAATAAAGAGATGGGACTTAGATAAATTGAAGGAAAGTGAAGTTCTGGAGAATTTCAGAGGGAGATTTAGGCAACAATTGACAGAAACAGGGGGAAATAAAACAGTAGAAGAGGAATGGGTAGCATTGAGAGATGAAATAGTGAAGGCAGCAGAGGACAAAATAGGTAGGAAGGCAAGACCAACAAAAAATCCTTGGATATCACAGGAAATACTAAATTTAATAGATGAAAGGAGAAAATATAAAAATGCAGTAAATGAAACAGGCAAAATGGAGTACAGACGACTAAAAAATGAGATTGACAGGAAGTGCAAAATGGCTAAGCAGGAGTGGCTAGAAGCCAAATGCAAACCCGTAGAAGATTGTATAAGAAGGGGAAAAGTAGATACCGCCTACAGGAAAATAAAAGAGACATTTGGAGATAAGAAAAGCAACTCTACGAATATCAAGAAATCGGATGGGAAACCAGTTCTCAGCAAAGAAGGCAAAGCTGAAAGGTGGAAAGAGTACATAGAACAGCTCTACAAAGGAAATGAACTTAGAGACGATGTCGTAGGAAGGGAAGAGGGAGTAGATCAAGATGAAATAGGAGATACTATACTGAGAGATGAATTTGACAGAGCCTTGAAAGACCTAGGTCGGAACAAGCCCCCAGGAGTAGATGACATACCCGCAGAGCTATTAAAGTCTCTGGGAAAGCCAGCCATGACAAGACTATTTGAACTGGTGTGTAGGATGTATGAGACAGGCGAAATACCCTCAGACTTTAAGAAAAATGTAATAATCCCCATTCCAAAGAAATCAGGCGCAGACAGGTGTGAAAATTACAGAACCATCAGTTTGATAAGTCATGGTTGCAAAATTTTAACACGAATTATCTACAGGAGAATGGAAAAGCTGGTAGAAGCTGACCTCGGGGAAGATCAGTTTGGATTCAGGAGGAACGTAGGAACCCGGGAGGCAATACTCACTTTACGTCTTATCTTAGAAGATCGATTAAGGAAAGGCAAACCTACATTTTTAGATTTTGTAGATTTGGAGAAAGCTTTTGACAATGTTGACTGGAATACACTCTTTCAAATTCTGAAGTCAGCAGGGGTAAAATATAGGGAAAGGAGAGTTATTTACAACTTGTACAAAAGCCAGACCGCAGTTATTAGACTCGAAGGGCATGAAAGGGAAGAATCAGTTGGGAAGGGAGTAAGACAGGGTTGTAGTCTTTCTCCGATGTTATTCAATTTGTATATCAAGCAAGCGGTGAAGGAAAGCAAGGAAAAATTTGGAATAGGGATTAAAGTTCAGGGGGAAGAAATAAAAACATTGTGTTTTGCTGATGACATTGTAATTCTATCAGAGACAGCAAAGGACCTGGAAGAGCAGTTGAATGGAATGGACAGTGTGTTGAAGAGAGCGTATAAAATGAACATTAACAAGAGCAAAACAAAAATAATGGAATGCGGTCTTAGAAAATCAGGCAATGCTGAAGGAATTAGATTAGGTAACGAAACAATGAAGGTGGTAGATGAGTTTTGTTACTTGGGTAGTAAAATAACATGCGATGGTCGTAGTACAGAGGATACAAAATGCAGAATGGCAATGGGAAGAAAAGCATTTTGAAAAAGAGAAATTTGCTAACATCGAATATTAATTTAAGTGTAAGGAAGTCTTTTCTGAAGGCATTTGTGTGGAGTGTTGCCTTGTATGGGAGTGAAACATGGACGATAAGCAGTGCGGACAGGAAGAGAATAGAGGCTTTTGAAATGTGGTGCTACAGAAGAATGCTGAAGATTAGGTGGGTAGATCGCATAACTAATGAAGAGGTACTGAACAGAATTGGTGAGAAAAGGAATTTTTGGCATACCCTGACTAAAAGAAGGGATCGCTTGGTAGGGCACATTCTTAGACATCGGGGAATCGTAAATTTAGCATTGGAGGGAAGTGTGTGGGGTAAAAATCGCAGAGGGAGACCAAGATACGCGTATAGTAAGCAGATTCAAATAGATGTGGGTTGCCGTTCTTATGAGGAGATGAAAAGGCTTGCTCAGGATAGAGTAGGGTGGAGAGCTGCATCAAACCAGTCTCCGGACTGAAGACCATAACAACAACAACATTCCATTTTGTAATAGCCTAATCTTTAAGCAAGAGACAAATGACAGACATAGTAAAAATGTTTAAAATGGATGCCGGTATTTGTAATTACTTTGACTGCTACATGGTGAATCTACAGTGTTAAGCTAAGATAAATATATCAGCAATAAGCTTAATTTTCTAAGTCCTTAGGTGTGATTTAAACAAGTGAATGGCTGTGCCTTCCATTATCTGTTGTTTCCAGTTTAATAATCATTCTTCAACTCCTGTAGGACTATTCAATCACTACACTAACGAGAAAGGACAGGTAGCTCATTGATAGTGTGTAGGCCTTCCTACACAGTTGGCCAACAAACCCTTTACTTTTTTATTTTCTTTCTTTTTTCTTTCTTTATTCCGGGGCAAATGTTTCTTGCTTTAGTTACTTTTTGTTATCAAATTACATTAGTTTCACTTTATTCAGAATAGTCAATTTGATATCTACAAATAATCTTCCCTGGAAGGTAATATTTATTTAACCTCACACACACACACACACACACACACACACACACATTGAGGGTGTCCTTCATCTGACCTCTCATAAAAATAATCTTCCTTGGAGATTGATATTGGTATGACCTCCAACAAAAATAATATAATGAAGTATTTTGTCCACGTGACACTGGTATCACGAACAGCCCGGATCATTCAAGACTTAGAATCGACAAGTCTGTGTAAAAAAGCTTCATCCATGGTAATTCTCTCCCATTAAGAATAAACCAAATCCCACAAGGCATCCACAGTTATCAGAGGAGGGTCTGGCCATTTATCCTACACAGTCTTCTTGAGTTTAGCCCGTACATTCTTTATGGGGTTGAGATCAGGGGACTTTGGAGGCCATGGTAGGCACTGAATAATATTCTATCTCCTTTGGAATTAGCTCTGAACCCTAATATTAGTGTGTGATGGATGATTATCACATTGGTAAGTGATATGTCCTTCAGGCTACCAAAGTCAAGCTACAGGAATGATTACATTTCAAGAAAATGTTCATAGCATGCTGAATTGAACTGGTATTGGATTTGTTCTGAGGTTCCTGCACCCTTATAAGACATCCAGCCCCAATATTTCACACTTATGCACCTGCATTTAGCATGTGTTGCCAGAAGCAGGTGTCACATCATTGCCAATCTGCATGTAAACAAGAACAGGAACTCTGCTTGTTGATTCAAGTATGCACCCATTGGTGAAAATGACTTTCCTCCAATCGACATTTTCCCAGGAACTCACAATTTCCAGTTTGTCCACAGCTTGATCGTCTTTATTGAGAGCATGACAGAACCTGATTCCATAGTTGTTTAATCATTTGAGAGCAGTTTTCGACAAGCCCGAGAAATGTGGAGCTCTCCCTAATTCCTGGATGTTTGACGAAGGGATAGTCTTGGCCACTCTGACCATTTCGTCATCACCTCTTCAAGTTGAGACTTGCGGTCTTCCAGGTATTGGACATCATCTTACCTCACCATTATCTCCGAATTGTCTGAATTGCTGTGGAAGCATCAACACCAAAATGACATTCAGCCTCAGATGCACTAACACTTCTTTCAAAGAGAGCAATTATGCACTTGCGAATGTTCACATCAGCCGTTTTGAAGTAGACGTACGACATATGTTAATCATCTAATATGTTTCTCTTAGCTGAAAACTAAAGAATACCATGTGGTGGTCGAAGTAATTAGAAACAAAATACATCCATTTTCAATATTATTACTAGGGACACATGTCTGTCTGATTAAAGATTAGATTACTACGGAATAGAATCTTAAAAAAACTATAAAAGCCTACAACTGCAAAATTTTTAGCAAATTAATATTTACAAAATTACCTGCAAGAGGTCTAAAAAGAATAAAAAATAAATTGACTCCAGTGGGATTCGAATGCGTGCTGTTGTGATCATGAACCATCAGTCTATCCACTCACCCAATGAAACATATGAGAGAAGCAGTTCATTGTAGTAAATGTACCCATGTGGAATTCTTATACCTCAACTGTTTCTATGTGCTCAAATAATGTTTTCCAAAATAAATGATATGTGAGTTAAAGTGCAATGAATTTGGACATACACATTATCTTAATTATTGTATTGCTTCTATTTGATGATGTAAACAACAAGTTGAAGCTGCAAAGACTGCTGGAGTTGGCAACAATCGTGCTTTTAAGTTTTTTGACACTTATCAATTCGGTGTGGAGTCTAATGATTCACATGTTTCTAGGCTTCACTCATCTTTCTTAAACGCTCGTATTCTTTTGAATGAGATTTCTTCAGCTTAAGAAGACAATGTTTTGAAGATATGTGTGTCTTGCGTTTGTTTGTATTACAAGGAGGCAATCTAATTATGATATGTTCGAAAAATGTTACAGCCAAGATCGCTAGTAATTAATTTTATTTTGGACGACCAATTTCACTGGTCTCTGCCAGCATCATCTGGTCCAAAGAAACTTTTTACACGGCCGTCATCTTGTAAAGTCAAACAGTTGCACCTATGCACTCTAAATTATTTTATATAACAACTGTTTGAATTGACAAGATGACAGCCATGTAAAAAGATTTTTGGGACCAGATGATGCTGGCAGAGACCAGTGAAACCGATCATCCAAAACAAAATTAATTACCAGCGATCTTGGCTGTAACATTTTTCAAAAATACTTGCACCTGCAGTTCAGCTGTAGCAACAACTGTGGAACTCATTCTTCTTTGTTGAAAACAGTTTGATTACTTTTTTCGTTAAATACTGTAGTTATTGCATTATATATACACGTTTCCTATGCTCCAACTTCAATGATTTTACTGGAATTGTAGTGAAGAAACCTTAGTCTTTCTGCCAAATGGCAGGTCTTCTGGTGTATCCTAGCCATATTTCTATTTTTGATAGTAAATAAAATTATTCATTAAAAATCTGTAGGTTACAAGATAATTGTAAATAAACTGTGCTGCAATGTACCATTTCGTACCTTGTCAAGGATCTTAGGAGAACCAAGAAAGAAAAAGGTGGAGCTATTTTAAGTTATTACCTATATTATGACACTACATAAATTCTCTAATGTAAAAATAATCTAAAAATCAATATGAACAATACTATTTGCACTAATTCAAAATCGTATTCAGAAACGTAGCTTGCCGGCTGCTTGGAGCACTGCTGTTGCAGTGTATAACAAAAATCTGTGCGAGTGTTGTGACTGTATACGTTAAACTGTTGTTTTACCATTCTCGTGACCCAGGCAGTAAGGCCAAGATCCCCGACCTCTGTGACAAATGACTTTCCACCAATGGGCCATGTGGTTTTTGTTGAAGCCTGTCTGGAGGTTATGATGAATGAGGACTGGAGGTGCTTACCGGTCCATAGCTCAGGAACTTGGGGTTCGCATAGACTGTACTCATCAAGTTAATGCTGCGCCCCCTGACGGGGAAGGGGTATTACAGAAAGAGAGCTATCACTAAAAAAGTAATACATAGAAAGCCCAGGCACTATTTGGAGGTATTTATGGAAAAAACAATTATTTGCAGACCCTTCCAAAAATTATTTAAAACCCGAACAGTGAGCTAGAAAGGAATGCAAATGGTCCAATGGAATAAATTAAATCTAACACCTTTTACCTAAATAGATGTAGTACTTTCTGAATTTATGATCTTTAACTTTAGAGCCTCTTACGATCCAATTCACGAGAACAATTCAAGAAAAACCATTAAGTGTGAGCTTACGGAAATATTAACACAATAATAATAATAATAATACTAAATCTCAGAAAAAGTTAATGGATCTAGAGTGTAAATATAAAACAATTCATTTATAGATAGGTTCCTCAATTTCTTAAATGAAATCCTGTCAGGATTCCCCTTTAAAAAAGCAAAATTCAGTCTAGAAAGATATGACCTTTGGTTCTCTCTCTCTCTCTCTCTCTATTTTTAAAAAAAATTATATTATAATAGTATTTTGATTATGGTACACAATCACATTACCAGAATCATATTGATAATATATGCAAAATCCAAATAAATTCAATGTTTGTCAAACAAGAGGAATACTATATATTTCCGCAGATAAGACAATGGCTGAATCATAAAAAAAAGGCCCCAAACTCCGAGGTCGTCTGATACGATGGTACAAGGAAAGATTAAACAAGCTTTCGGAACTGCTTCAGGTGGAAAGGAGGGAGAAAAAGAAGCAAAATGAAATGGGAAAGGAAGGGAAAGGTAACTCACAACCTAGGTCATGAGAATGGTGTTAGAGGATTGTGGAAGTCAGAGATCCCCATTCCATGTTGCTTCTTTTTCTTCATCCTCTCCACTTGAAGAAGGAACGCACTCCCGAAAGCTTGTTTATTTCATCCTTTTTTCTATGTGTTACTATCGGCGGTACAGCAAAAAGGTAAGTAATGGCCAGCCAATCTATCTACTTTTAAAAATAATCTATCATCTCTTTGGAGAATTTCCATCATTAATCGAAAAAAATTAGATTGAAATTTACATGGTGGAGGAAAGATTTACAAAAACAAAGGTTTGCTTAATTTTTAAGAAAATATTTGCTTTACAAGCTTTATTAATTTACTGAGCAGAGAAGGGTACATACATTAACCTATATGCCATAAATCGGGAATACATTTAATTATTTACAATGAAGGTTGATTTTACAATGTCGCTTGTAAAAAAAAAATAATTTCTCAATATATCCAGAGCTGCACGGAAATGATTAGAATATATTTACGTACGGAGCACTGAAAGGATTAAAATATTTTGGAGCTACATGCAACAATTGCGGCTTCCTTTGAAATCCTTTATCTTCTGTTCTCGGGCAATTTCATATGTTTTCCCCTGCATAATATGTGCAGCGACGCAATCCAATGTCGTCATGACGAAAGAAATTACTTTGCTCTTAAAAACTTCACAGTGTAAAAAATAAAAACATGCTTCTTCACAATTGAATACAACGTAGCACTACACTCTTGAAAGTTCAAAAGTAGACCGCAAACACTGCAACAAAGGGTGAAATCCAGATTACAAAAACTACTTATGGGGCTTCTAGCAGCATTTTTTGGAACTACCATTCACAAAACCTACTTATGGTGGATTCTAACAGCATTTTTTGTAACTTCCTGAAGCTTTGCCTCCGAATCTAAGCTGCAGGCAAATTTTTAAATTTCAGAAACTGGAAAAAAAGTGCAGCTTGAATTTGGGTGAATACGGTAACTTGGGGGTCGTCTTATAGGTCAGATATATGCTGAAACTATAAAATTTTGTTGAAAATTTGTACCTCGTCTTATCTGAAGGTTGTCTTATCTGCGGAAATGTACGGTAAATGTGTAAGAATACAACAAAGGTGCAGTCTTACACCAAGTGGTGCTATTATTATTATTACTCATATATTAAATCATGCCACAATGAAGACAAATACATCGCTGCTACATTTATATATTTAAAAAAATAAAACAATGCTTTACTTAATGCAGATGATTTAGCTTTTGTACCATTTTCAGAGGATAATTTGCAGCATTTTTAGACTCAATTTATGGGCTATACTCAAGAAATATGGCATGGACGGACATCAACACCACTGGAGGAAGGGGACTACAGCCTTCCGTAAAAATTCCAATTACATAGCCAGATCTGTTTAAAAAATAAGTCTTGGGAATACATTCACATATTTAGGTTCTTTGATTATCGTTTTTGGAATAAACAGACCTTACTGAAAAAGCCATAAACTGGAAAATATTCACATCACTCTCATTAAAAATACTTTGTGATTGACACTGCAGTCTTTTAGGCATGCAGACTGCCTTGCTCAGCAGTGCTATGCCACTATCTACAAAACAGGAACACAGTGAACATCTGGCTTTGAGGAAGAACTGAAATTGGATGCTGGCTGGCCCCTCTCTCTCAAATCGTTTTAACATCGGACACCAAGTAATTTTCACCTGAGTACAGTGTATAAATGGGGTCCGAATGCCAGTGTGGCGCAATGGATAGCATCGCCAATTGCGGTGCTGAACGTCGTTGGTTCAATCCCGTGCAGTGGCAAAAATTTATTTCTTTGAATTTATCATTTCCAGAATGTTCTACATGTTTCTTATGTTTGCTTGTAATTTATACACGTTTCTTATGTCAACTATTCTTCTAATTTCTGGTACATTCTGTCAGTGTATAAAAAGCAGAGCACTCTAACTGAGAGGCAGTTAGTGCTGTGTGTATGTTTCAGTTCGAAATAACCTGCTTTCAGTATAAGTGCTGTGTTCAGTTGACAACCCTGCCTTCAAAGTCAAGCCTGTTTCCATTTCAATGAGACATTGCTTGGTGGAGACGCCGGATATCCTGTGCAACAGCTGCATCGCCATGGCTCCGGTTAGGCAACATAAAAGCCGTCACTTACATGGACTAAAACCGGAATACAAGGGATATATCCAGTACATCCTTCTGCAAGTCTGTATCATCAGAAGACCCATGGACACGAAACCAGCAGTAAGCCAGCTGCACATCAGACACCCGTTGGTGTTCTCTAGAGACGCTGGACAGGATCCCAGCAAGTGGCTAAAAGGGTTTGATCGAGTCGGCAAGTATAACAGGTGGGATAATACAATGTGGTCGGCCAACGTTTATTTCTACCTGGATGGAACAGCCCAGCAATGGTTTGAAAACAATGAAGAGAACCTGAATGATTGAGAAACATTCCAGACGGAACTTAAGAAGACATTTAGAGAATGCCAGCAACAAATCTGCTTGGCGGAAGAACAACTGAAGAACTGGGCCAACAACATGGTGAGCCGACACAGTTGTACATACAGAATGTTGTTGTTGTTGTTGTTGGGGGTTTTTAAAGGGGGGCTAAACGACTGGGTTATCAGTCCCCCGTTCCTTTCGAGGAGTGCACTAAGGATGGTTTTCCGTTGGAAAGACGAGCACTACGTAGCTCATTCTGCAAAATGATGAGGTGACAAGAGGCGCTAAGATGGCAACATAAAAAGGGAAAAACGATAAAAGTCGACGCTCAAATAAGAAATGTTGTTAAAATAGCTCAACAGAAGATTGAGGCTGGCTGATCACTAGGATAAAAATGGATGAGCCAGCCATTCTGCACGTACTAAAACTGCCAAGTAAAAAAGATTAGCGAGACAAAAGTAACAACATATTAAAAACTGCTTGATGGTGGCCGCCTGAAAGATCGAGTTTCAGGTGTCACCATTAAATCATGTGATAAAATCCAGCTGCGCGAATAAAATGTAAAACACGGTTAACCATGAGGGCATCGTCGGATAAAATAGAAGAAAGCGCAGAAGGAAGCATAAAAGACTGCCGCAATGCAGCTAAAAGCGGACAGTCCGACAAGATGTGGGCCACCGTGAGCAGCGCGCCACAACGGCAGCCTGGTGGGTCCTCACGTCGCAACAGGTAGCCGTGCGTTAGCCATGTATGGCCTATACGCAGGCGACACAGGACAACCGAGTCTCTTCGAGAAGGCAAGAAGGAGGTCTTCCAAGCTGCAGTTGACTGTTTAACTGCATGGAGCTTATTTGGCGTTGTCAACGTGGACCATTCACCGTCCCAGGCCATGGAGATTTTCTGGTGTAAAACCAATCGGATATCCCTTTCTGGGGTACCGATCTCCAGGCGCTGGCAGTCGATTGCCTGCTTGGCCAGCCGATCAGCACGTTCGTTCCCCTGAATGCCAATGTGGCCTGGGGTCCAGATGAAGGCCACAGATCGGCCGGACTTGCCGAGATTGAAAATGGAGTCCTGGATGGACCGCACCAGGTGGTGTTTGGGAAAACACTGGTCAAGGGCTCGTAAGCCACTCAGGGAGTCACTGCATACGACATACGACTTCCTGGGGCATGTACGGAGATGGTCGAGGGCTCTGAGTATTGCGACCAACTCTGCCGTAAAGACTGTGCAGCCATGTGGGAGCGAGCGTTGTTCACAGTGGTCGCCATGAACATAGGCATACCCCACTCTGCCATCTACCTGGGAGCCATCAGTATATATCACGTCTGCATCACCGAACGCGCAAAGTGTGTCCTGAAACTGGTGACGAAGTATGTGTGATGGAACCGTTGCCTTGGGGTCGCAGGACAATTGTAGGTTGAGCTGTAGGCGAGGGATGGACCAAGGAGGGATATGCAAGTGGCAGGAGAATGCGATAGGGAGAGGGAGAGCCTCGAGGGACGAAAGGAGACCACGAACGCGGACTGCAATCGGATGACCCGATCTGGGTCGACGCTGTGGACAGGGTAGGGCAGTATTCGGAAACAAAAGCCTGCGATTGGGATGATGCGGTGTAGTGTGAACATGGGCAACATAAGAAGCCAACAGCTGTTGCCGGCGGTACCGCAAAGGCGGGATGCCAGCTTCGGCTAGGAGGCTTAGAACAGGGCTAGTACGGAAAGCCCCTGTTGCTAAACGTACACCACCATGAAGGATCGGATCCAAGATCTGTAAGGCGGAAGGTGCTGCAGAGTCATACACCTGGCTTCCATAATCCAGGCGTGACTGGATTAGAGCCTTGTAGAGGTGAAGGAGAGTTTGACGGCTAGCTCCCCAGGTAGTGTGGCTGAGACAACGCAAGATATTTAGAGACCTCCAGCACTTCTGCTTCAACTGACGAAGGTGCGGCCCCCAAGTCAGTCGGTTGTCAAACAGCATGCCGAGAAACCGGTGTGTTTCTTCAACACGAAGCTGTTCATCAGCTAGATAGAGTTCTGGATCGGGGTGAACAGCCTGACGACGACAGAAGTGTACAACCCGGGTTTTGGGAGAGGAGAAGGTGAAGCCATGGGCTGAGGCCCATGACTGTGCCTTGCGAATGGCTCCCTGCAGACGCCGTTCGGCGACAACAATGCTAGAAGAGCTGTAATATATGCAAAAGTCATCGGCAAATAAGGAACAGCTAACCGATGACCCAACAGCCACTGCTAGACCGTTAATCGCAATTAAAAAGAGTGGTACACTGAGAACGGAGCCTTGTGGGACACCGTTCTCTTGGACTCGGGAAGAGCTGAGGGCGGTACCAACTCTAACCCTGAATGTGCGGACTGAAAGAAAATTCTGGATAAAAATGGGGAGTGAACCCCGGAAGCCCTAGTCATATAATGTCGCAAGAATGTGGTGGCGCCAGGTAGCGTCATATGCCTTCCGGAGGTCAAAAAAGACCGCAACTAGGTGCTCGCGCCTAGAGAAGGCTGTTCGAATGGCAGACTCCAGTGACACTAGATTGTCAATACTGGAGCGACCCTGACGGAAACCCCCCTGTTGCGGGGCCAGGAGACATCGATCTTCGAGTACCCACAGAAGCCGGCGACTCACCATGCGTTCAAGCAGCTTACACAGTACATTTGTTAAGCTGATTGGACGGTAACTATCAACCGCCAGCGGATCTCCACCTGGTTTCAGCACAGGGACAATGATACTATCCCTCCACTGGGATGGAAAAACACCCACTGCCCAAACACTATTAAACAGGGACAGCAGTTTGGTTTGGAAGTCCGCCGACAGGTGACGAATGAACTGGCTATGTATGCAGTCTGGCCCTGGGGTGGTGTCAGGGCATACATTGAGAGCAGTTTGGAACTCCCACTCTGTAAACGGGTCATTGTACGGTTCCCGGCGACGTGTAGCGAAAGATAACCGAGTCCGCTCTACCCGCTGCTTGAGGAAACGGAAGGATGCAGTATAGTTCACCGTCGCAGAGCATCGTGCATAATGGTCTGCCAAGCACTCGGCTATTATGGACGGGTCACTGCAAAGGGTGCCCTCGATATTCAGAGATGGGACTCCTGCCGGTGGCCGATACCCGAAAAGACGCCGTACTTGAGACCAGACGCAGGAAGGGGAGGCGCGAGAACCGATGGAGGCGACATACCTCTCCCAACAGTCCTGCTTGCTTTGTCGAATGAGTCGTCGGGCTCGGGCTCGTAGTCTTTTAAAGGCAATTAAATTTTCTAATGTGGGACGGCACCGGTGGCGTTGCAGCGCTCTTCGACGGTCTCGGATGGCCTCAGCAATTTCCAACGTCCACCAGGGCACAGACTTGCGCCGAGGGGAACCAGCAGTAGTCGGAACATTAGCCTCGGCAGCAGAAACTATGGCAGTAGTGATCAGGTGAACCGCCATATCCGTGTCTGCTGGTAGTGGAGTAGGGACCACAGCAGTCGAGGCGTAACCCTGCCAATCAGCTCGACGGAGACACCAACGGAGTGGCCCGGCTGCAGGGTGAAAATCCAAGTGCGACAGAATGACAGGGAAGTGGTCGCTACCGCAAAGATCGTCGTGGACGCTCCAGCTAAGATGTGGCAAAAGGCTTGGGCTGCAGATGGATAGATCTATGGAAGAATATGTGCCATGTACGATGCTGAAGTGCGTAGGAGCACCAGTATTCAGAAGGCACACATCCTGCCGCGCCAGCAAAGCTTCAACTTCCCTACCACGCGCCGAGGTCTGAGAACCACCCCACAAAGGGTGGTGGGCGTTGAAGTCCCCCAGAAGAAGGAAGGGTGGGGGAAGTTGGGCGACCAAGGCAGCAAGGTCAGTGGAAGAAACTGCCTCATCTGGGGGCAGGTAAAGAGAGCATACCGTGATGTCTTGTAGCGCTCTGATCCTGACAGCCACTGCCTCTAGGCTAGTATGAAGAGCCACGGGAGCACTGGGGACAGTAGCAAGGACGTACACGCAAACACCTCCAGAGACCCTGTCATAGTCCACACGGTTTTTAAAATAACCCCGATAGCCACGAAGGGCAGGGGTCCGCTGGGCAGGAATCCATGTTTCCTGCAGAACGACGCAAAATGCTGCGTAGCGGCAAAGTAATTGTCGCAGCTCAGCAATATGGTGGAAAAGACCGCCACAATTCCATTGGAGGATGGAATTTGCAACGAGCTGATGAGCCATAGTCTGAAAGCAAGGCAGCTTATTCCACAGGAGTATCCGCTGCTAACTGCTCAGAATCTGCTGGATCAAGAACCATAGGTTCCGGCGAGTTGAGAATGGCGAGATCCTTGGGCGATGCAAGGATCTCCAACTCGTCGTCAGAAGCAGATGATGTAAGATGGCGTGGCTTTAGAGCCACAGAAGAATCCTTTTTCTTAGGTTTCTTTTTCTTATCCTCTCGCTGTCCTTTTGGTTTTACGGACTGAGAGGGCTTCTCAGAGGATGTGGCAGGGCTCGAGTTAGAGTGTAGAGCCCTTTGACCAGGGGCGTGCGAGTCCGACAGCCGTTGGCTGGGACCCTCCGTGGCACTCTGAGAGGCCTCGGAAGGGAGCGTCCCAAGGGACCCCTTCCGAGCGAGAGGAGCCGGAGGAAGGTGTTGCTTCTCCGGCTGAGTAATGGGGACTGGTGTCCCCGATGGGGGATGTGCTCCCCCAGGAGGTGTATTGGGGGCAGCACATGGTGGAGAACCCCCAACCATCGAGGGGGCGGATGGAGCTTTACGGCCCTGAGGGCCCACAGAAGTTGTTAAAGACATGGGGACCGCCGACACCGAGGGAAAAGGCAACGACGTGACAGTCGCAAATGACGTCTTCAGTGATACAGGGTGCAGTCGCTCAAACTTCTTTTTGGCCTCATTGTACGACAGTTTATCCATGGTCTTGTATTCCATAATTTTTCTTTCCTTATGGAGCACCGTGCAGTTAGGTGAGCAAGGGGGATGGTGCTGTCCGCAGTTCACACAAATAGGTGGAGGAGCACAAGGAGCGTCCGGATGGGATGGACGCCCACATTCTCTACAGGTGGAGCTGGAATTGCACCTGGAGGACATGTGCCCAAATTTCCAGCATTTGAAGCACCGCATCGGAGGAGGAATATAAGGTTTTACATCGCACCGGTAGACCATAATCTTGACCTTTTCGGGCAAAGAATCGCCCTCAAAGGCCAGGATGAAGGCACCGGTGGCTACCTTGTTGTCCTTAGGTCCCCTATAGATGCGCCTGACGAAGTGGACACCTCGTCGTTCAAGGTTGGCGCGGAGCTCATCATCCGACTGCAGGAGGAGATCACGGTGGAAAACAATCCCCTGAACCATGTTTAAACTCTTGTGAGGAGTGAAAGTAACAGGAATATCGCCCAGCTTATCACAGGCCAGAAGTGCCCGTGACTGTGCTGGGGATGCCGCTTCAATGAGGACTGCACCACTTCTCATTTTAGACAGACCTGAGACTTCGCCATACTTGTCTTCTAGATTATCCACAAAGAAGAGTGGCTTCGTATTGCTAAAAGTTTCCCCATCAGTCCTGGCACAGACAAGAAATTTAGGGGAGTAGGACTCAACCCTGTCTTTCGCCCGTCGTTCCTCCCATGGTGTAGCTAGGGATGGGAACGATTGGGGATCATATTGTGAGGCATTGAATGTACTTCTACCACGCTTTGAGATGCCGTTTTCGCGGCCGGCCACGCTTTTATTTGCTCGTTTCATGTACATCCCACGAGCAGCTAGGGAACTAAAGGTCCACCCAGGCAGAGCCCCGCTTGCCTGGGTAAGCCTGGTACAACTGAGGTGCGGCAGGTTCCTCAGAGGTTGCTCGCTAGCGGCTGTTCTACCTCAACAGCCATGCATCTCCTCGGCACGTAGCACACCTTGAGATTGAGGTTTTTTTTATAGAGGTTTGTACCGTCCTCGCGACCCGGGCGATTAAGCCAAGATCCCCGGGCTCTGAAACGTACAACGTTCCACCGTCGCACCGAACGATGGTCGTTGAAGCACGCACAGAGCTTACGGTGTAGCGGACTGTTGGCGCGGCACAGCCCACAGCTCAGGACCCCGGGTTCGCCAAGCCCGTACTCAGCAAATTAATGCTGAGCCCCTGAGGGGCATACAGAATGTTTTGGCCCTATGTAACATAGTTAACCTGGATATGACAAGCTGACAAAATCACACAACAACAGAAGAGTTCATCAAAGGGTGCCAGCGGATTGAAGATATGTAACAAAGGAGGGTTGGATGAAAGAAGTATGACAGACTCCCCAATGTAGTCTCTATGGCCGTTGTGGAAGACCAACATGACTTTGCTTCTCTCATACGACAAATTGTGAGAGAAGAATTACAACAGTTTATGACAGCTGGGACTGTTGGACCAAGCGAGCATCAGATTATGGCCATGGATGTAAGTACGGTAGTGTCCGAGTGGATCAGCCGAATCCATTATTCACTGAATCTAGCTCACTGGATTCGGATTCGAGATTCGGTGCAAAATGGCCAAATACTACCAAATCCTTAATCCAAAGTGTTATATGGAAACCTTCAGTTACGAATGTTGTAGTTTACTTTGCATAACAGTGCACTTTCGTGTGCATTATTTACTGATTCTCCATAGATCCAATGAAAGACGCGATGTCATAAAATGAAAGGACCTCACTTTGACTAGTTCTGATAAATGGAGCTAGGAGCCATCACAAGTAACTTTTCCTGTCTAATATAAGCAGTGCTACATAAACTTGCTTAGCAGGTGCAAATACAAATACTGGCTTAAACGTTCACACTAGTAAACGGAAAAAAAAAAAAAAAAAAAAAAGTTTCAAATATAGGTAGCAACAAAAATAAATTTCTTCATGTAAATACCAACAATACAGAAGAATTTAGGATTCTTGCATGAGTTGCCTCATTCTGATTTCATGTATTGTTTCATCAAATTTTGTGAAGTGCTGGGATATGTCAACTGTAATGAAACACCAGGATTTCAAGAAGAAAGTAATTTATTATGTGAATAAAAAAGTTCTAAATATATGGCATCCAAGTGGGATGACGTCCATTCAGCAACCACTTGACGTCTGTTTTAATAAATCGTTTAAGGTCAAGCTTAAACACATGTGCACTGACTGCCTTTCAAAAAACTGACAGACAATTGACAGCAACAGGTCGTGTAAAAAGCACAATTGTGCCAATGGAAAGATTATACATGGAAGTGGGTTCCAAATCAGATTGCATAACAGGCATTTAAAAATGTTCGAGATCAAATGCACTCGATTGTACAAGGGATGATGCTCTGTAGTACGAAGGAACTGTGCAGTGTAACAAGGAATCAGATGATAGTGATTCAGAATTACTGTACCGGTATCTAATTGCTATTATAAACATTTCATAAAATTTGTATTATAAGTCTAATAAACTTGTTTTATATTTCTGCATTTAGTTTCATACAATAGTCATACATTTGAAGTCTTATCTAAAAGCTACTACGTAAAGACGACTGGAAAGCCTATGTTGTGTCAATATGCCTGATGCTACAACCTCTGCCTTCGTGCTACAACTTACATGTTTTTCTATTAGGGGCAAGGGATTGTTCCTATGAATCATGATTCATAAATTCCACACTCTTTTCACCACAAGAATAATACAAATGTAAACATTACGCCATGTAATCTTTCGTGTTAGTTGTTATCACATATAAATTCCGTCCACCTGACAAACTCAAAAGACAATGGCGAACGCGGAAGAATATATATATCATGTTAATGTTTACATTGTATTATTCTTATGCTGAACGGGAGCATCTAGAAATGAAGCACGGCAATAGTACTGATTTTTAAATCTTCTACAATTAGAATTCTGTGCAGACAAGTTACGTGATCTTAAATGTTTGAAAGAATAAATGAATCTACAAAATACCCTTGCTTAAACGTCTGGAATGGGCAATCAGCATGTTAAGTACTTTTCATGGCTCTGAAATGTCTTCGTGGCACTAAACGTACACACACACATTTAATAAACGCGTATTTCTCTGTGTCTGAATATCCTGTCCATCACTCATGGAATGCTTGATATGCCACTATCAAATTATTTAACATTTACACATCCTATTTTTTTAAGAATCCAATTTCTTACTTCCAAAATATCTACTCATTTTTTTTTTAGGTTGTATTTTCAAGTCTTCCCCTTTGAAAAAAGAAGAAAATTCGTAATCCTTTCTTTTTATTATTTTTTATTTCATGAAAATGAAACATTTTGTATTAGAGTGAAGAAAGTTTCTTATTATCTGTTAGACCATCTAAAACAACATATGCTTCATACAAATTTCTTTTAAGGGTAGGGAATGTTAAAAAATCCTTAAAATTTAAAACAAAAATCTAAATGAAATTTTAACTTCTTAAATTTTACTGTTAATATTGTCATTTGGGATTCACACCAGAAGACTTTATCGTCATCACTGGCTGTGTTAATGTAGTAATTCTTTTTAAATACCTGTACTTGATTTGACAGATTATTTGGGTTCGAGATTCAGTAGATTCGATTCGGGTTCGGAATTCAGCAAATTTTATTTAAGATTCGGTATTCAGATTCAATTCAGTAAAATTGGGATTTGCCCCATCCCTAGATGTAAGCCCTATAAATCATGAGGAAGCTGACGCCACTGAGGAAGAGGTATTTCTGACATTAGCACCTGTCCGCCCCACCAGACGCATCCAATGTGAAGAATCACCTCACCCTACAATGATTTATGCTGCAGCCACCAAACAACAGCCTAGGAAACAGCCGAAGCTGCCAAAAACGAACTCCCCCGACAACTATGATGCCCCGCAGAAGAGCAGATGTCTGGAGGGCAGAAGACAACACACCAGTGTGTTTTCACTGTGGGCACCCTGGGTATGTCGTACGCTACCGCAGGAGAGAAGGCAAGTATTAAATTATTATTTTGCCACAAGACGTCAGCCATCAGAGAAGTTCTATCCCAACCAGTCACCTGCTGATGAGTTTACTCGACCTATGGGAAGAAGTCCATCGCCTTACTCTGGACGAAGTCGCTTCCCGACGCGCCGCTGCCATTCACCGTTGTCGTGCAGGGGTACCAGCCGCTCCCCTAGCCACCTAACCCAGGAAAACTAAGTGAGGAGACAATCCACGGAGGTGATGCCGCCGCAGATGGACGACAGTCACTAAGATGTCGGGAAATCTCATTGACGTCATAGTTGATGGCCAACCTGTCTGGTCACTGGTTGATTCAGGAGCTTCTTTCTCTGTATTGTCGGATAATTACCACTGCACACTAATGAAGACAATGCTATGTGATATGGGAGCAACTGTGCTGAAGGTCGCAAATGGAAAGTAGGTCCAACCAGAAGGAAATTGTGTCGCAAGAATAACCATCAATAACAGGACCCAGCCGTTTCAATTTTTCGTTTTAACAGAATGTAAATAATGACATCCTCAGATGGGACTTACTTCAGGCATCCCAAGCTATCATTGATTGTGGAAGATCTGAGCTGCAAATTTAGGAAGTTGTTCCACCGGGTAAACGTAATACAGAATTTTCTGGGAAGTTATTTGCCGTTGACAATTTGACGATCCTGCGATTAACAATAAGAAGAGTTGCAGTCACAAAGACAGATGACTGGTTAAGCTGTGAAGTGCTTGTTGATAGTAAGACGTTTATTAGGCTCACAAAAGAAATTTACATACCAGCACTATCATAAGCATTACTGGTGGTCGAGGAAAGGTTTGAATCACTAATCGTCAAGAGCAGACACAACTTATCCCCAAAGGAATGTATATCGGGACAGCTGAACCAATCCAGGACAGTGAGCTCAATATCATCAACAAAGACCCATGCTCTGCTGTTAATATGACAACACACTGGAGGAAACAACTGTGGAACTGCCAACAGGGCCCAGACTGACCAAGGAACAATGCCGGCAGGTGTTAGCTATACTACTCCAATTTTCAGGTGCATTCACACACCAGTAGGAGAAAAGTCAGACGAAACGGCTCACGATAAGGCACCGTATCAATACTGGGGATCATCTACCAATTAGCCAGCATTCATATAGAGTGTTGCCAGCTGAAAGGCAGATAATTCGGGAGGAAGTGGAGAAGATGTTGCCCCATGACATTATTCAGCCTTCGGAGAGTCCATGGTCATCTACAGTGATCCTTGTAAAGAAGAAGGATGGCATGTGGCGATTCTGTGTCGACTATTGGCGGCTGAACAAAATCACAAAGAAAGATGTCTACCCTTTTCCATGCATTGGCAACACCTTAGACTACTTGAAAGGAGCTACATACTTCTCAACTATAGACATGCAGACAGGTTACTGTCAAATTGAGATTGACAAACCTGACAGGGAAAAGACGGCTTTTATTACACCTGACGGCTTCTATGAATACAAAGTAATGCCATTTGGATTATGTAATACTCCAGCTACATTCAAACACATGATGGACAACTTGCTTCAACACCTTAAGTGGACGGTGTGTCTTTGCTACTCGAAAACATTTGAAGAACATCTTAGTCGCCTGTCAACTGTGTTGAATTGTGTTCAGACTACTTGACTCCCCCTCAATACAAAGAAGTGCCTCTTCATGGCTAAATAGATAAAAATCCTGGGGCACCAAGTCAATGGAGATGGTGCCCATCCAGATCCACATAAAGTAAGGGCAGTCACAGAATTTCCAACTCCTCAGCACATTTGTGATATGAGAAGTTTTCTCAGGCATGCTCATACTACTGATGTTTCATAAAACGATTTTGTAACAAGGCACATCCATTGCAAAAACTTCTGCAGGGAGACGCCAAGTTTTACTGAGATGAGACAAAAGAAAGAGCTTTCCGGGTACTTAAAGGAAGCTCTAACTTCTGCACCAGTTCTAACCTTATATGAGGAGAATGCGGAAACCGAACTTCACACTGACGCTAACAGGTCAGACTCCACTGGTACTCGAACTCACACCCCTTGTATTCATAAACCATCACCCTAGACATTCAGCAAAAAATTGTAAGAAGTGGTTTGGAGTGATACATCTACCCACATGGAGGTCTAATACCTCAACTGCTTCTACATGCTCGAATAACATTTTCCAAAATAAATTATATGTGAGTTGAGCTGCTATGAATCTCGACATATACTGTAGCCTAACTATTACTGCATATTACTTCTATTTGATGGTGTAAACACCAAGCTGAAGCTCCGAAGACCACTAGAGTTGGCAACACTCTCATTTCAGAACTAGGGCATGCGCAGTGCTCTGTTCTGGGACTTTAAATTATTCAGGCCAGGTAATCTTTTTGTCCCCCATTCTACATTACACAAACTGACTTAATCACAAACAGAAAAGGAACATATGCTGGAAAGCAATGTACAAAAATGTAATGTAATTAAAATTAATTGCACATTGGGTTGTTATAAGTAGAAGCTACAGAGTAGTGCCACACTTGTTCTTTCATAAAGGGCGGCAGGTGTGAGGGTGTGTGATTCTAAATGAACAAGTGTTTTTCTTTATTAACAAAGTTAATGATTAATTGTTTAACATGTGAGACATATTTTAATTTGTATTGATTTGTTTACTTTTTATCTTGGCTGAGGCATTCCACACAGTTTTAACTAGAAAAGAATATAGTCAACTAATGGACCAAGGAATAACTCAGTCAAGAAGTGTGTGTGTGTGTGTGTGTGTTTTCTAGTTACTTTGCCAAGGAAAGCCATGTGGAATACCACAGTCAAGATAGTGGAAGTAAAAAGAAATGGCCTTGTATCTACGTAAAATATTGTTTTTACTACGAAATAAATGGATAAATCCTTACTGGAATTACTGAAGCAGTGAGTTCTGTTTTAGTAGAAGGTGAACTCCTCACAGGAAGAGCACTTAACTGTGGAAGAGATGGGGATTCCAGACTAGCTAAATGCAGTAAGGTAAACCCAAAAGAACAGGAAGCATTGCAACAGTTTTGCAGAACAGAGGAATTCATGTCTGATGTACAATGATGAAACCTTCCCTTATCAAGATGCACATCATAAAACACTTTTATAAGGCCTTTGGAAGTCTTGTCTTGTGTTATGCAATGGAGCAAAATAAAGGTGAAAGATGCAAAGACTAACATCCCATGAAATTAAAATCTTGAGACAAACAACCAGTTATAAAAATTGGATCAAAAAAGAAATTTAGTTGCATTTAAAGAACTTAAAAAGGAACACATCACACATTATATCAGAACTATGAAAATCCGTAAACATATACAATGAATGAGCTCAAAGCTCTCAACATCCATACTACACTACCACCCTAATTGTGTATGACTGTTATGTTAACCACAGGAAAGATAGCAGAACCTCTCAACAAAACTACGTAATAGCACAAGAGGTCTAATATCTGAAAGGAGACTAAAGATGATATGAGTGTGTTTTGCATCACAAGACCAAATGCCAAAATGTCTTGAGTGAGATATCAGAGCCTGAGGTTCCTCTGCTTTAAATATGTTTTCATTACTGAATTCTCTCTCTCATGCTTATTGTTGTTTCACTTAGTAGTGGAACCTCAACATCAATAAATTCTAAGCTACAGTAAAAAATAACAGTAATGGCTATAAACCTATTATGTATAATTACCATTTGTGTGCTTTTGCTATGCATCAACAAAATAACAGACTTCAAAGTCCTTTGGTATCATTATGTATAACTGACCAGTGCATTAGACCTATTATAAATAAAGTATTAATAAACCAAATGTTTTCCATATTCTGAAACAACTTAATGAGGTCACTTTACTTGGAAGCAAAGCTTACATAAGTAGCAAATTACATTTTGTTGGGCAAACATTGTCAAAATACGACCTGAAGTTATTAAAACTGTACTTATTGTGACATTGACCTATCTTTTATTGCTTGTTTTGGAACACAAGGCAATTGTAAAAATGGAAACCACACAATTCATGGAACTACAGGTCACACACTTTTTCATGGCCTCTCTCTGATTGTCCCCCAGGGGCTTCAAGGTTCTTTCGTGAGTACGTGCGTGGCGAGCAATGGGCGAGCACAGGAGCACAGGGCCACGAGCTAATGCAGTCTTCCTTTCTTTTTTCTTTACTCCCAGGACTGCATTTCCTTTCCCTCTCTCCTCAATTCCTATCCTCACTCCTTCCCCTCTCCACCGGGGGACTGATAACCTTAGCAGTTTAGTCTCCCTATCCTAACCAAACAACCCAACCCAATCTCTCTGATTAGCGAACGTCGGCTGAGTTTATGTTTCTACAGAATGTTTAAACTCTCTACCAATTTTACCTCATAACGGCATTGTATACCGTAGATATTGTCAATGTATTGTTGATTTGTGCTTGGCAATGACAATTGTCTTCCACCTTGTTATTTGCTAAAATAAGTGCACATACCCAGATGGCTTCTTTTAGAAAAAGGAAGGTTGTCTTTGAAGTGGTATGAAGAATGTTATGGTAATACCGATTGTCATTCAGATATATGTTTGAGTTTTCTATTCCTCAAACATTAAAGTGATACTTTATTTTGTGTTCCATCGGTGACACTTTAACCCCTTACATGTTGTTTATTTTAAAACCTGTAAGCTATAAGCTGGCAACACTGGGAGAAAGAGGCGGAACTTGTTCTAACAGCCAATATGCTATGAGCTGAATGCAAGCTTCAGATCCCAACATTCTTCACTCAGGACCCATGTTTAAATGCGTGATCTGTATTACAAAAGTAAACATTAGCAGCCCTTACATTTGAAATGTCAGAGTAACTGTACATCACAAGAGGGTCTAACTGTATAAGTATAGTAAAGTTAAAGATAGTGTAACTTATATAAACAACAAATTACTATTAGCTTCCATTATTTCTATTCTGATTGTATTGTCAACTAGTCTATTGAAACCACCAAAATCGTCTTCCGTATTAGCACACTTTGAAAAATTGATAAGTTTATCTTGCATTTTTTGGGAGCAGGGGCAGAAGGGACTACTACATATCTTTCTTTATAAATCACTTTTCTTTGAGGCCAAAGTGGAATTAAGAAAATTTACATCAAATTTCTCTGAGTGCAAAGATGATGTTGCTTTTTCCCATTCTCTGTACGTTTCTTTCAACTGCAGTCTCCTGGTCAAATTCTCTTTTCATAAAAATAGTTACAGGTTTGATCTTTCTCATTCAAACTTCGCAAGTTTTCATCCAATTTGAATAGGGTTTTTTCTGTGAAAACTTTGTATTTGTTTTTCCATGATTTGTGTTGCAACAAATTCTGTCTTTTCGACTCTTCCAGCAACCAAGTCATATTTCAGTAGTTGCTTTAATGACATTTTGAATGTCACCAATGGTGTACAATAGTTGTTCTAGCCTTTAGTACACAATTTGTCTCGAAAATCACTGGTATTGGACTAAAAACCTGTGCCTGGGGAGAAATTAGCACAAGGTAATCTTTTCTGAAGTGTGGGGATTTTTCAACACCATTTTACATATCAACACTACTTGGCCTTCACACAAGTCTGACCAAAGAATAAGTTCCTCTGCAGTAACATATTCCTCCATATGCTTTTGGAAGCTCTGTCTTTTCCCACTTGAAAGTTGCTCTGAGTAACTGGCCTTACACCATATAAGATTCAGTTCTGTCACCCAAACATATCCTTAAATTTCTTAGGAACAAAACAAAGAACATTGGACACACAAAAACACCTGAGGGATATGACAGTTGGGACTGATGAAAGCTATTCCTACAACTGACTCGGGAAACAGATCAGTCACATGGTAATTCTTACAGATAAGTTGGACCAGCTTAAGATTAAATCCTTGTCTGGGGCTACAAGGAGAAACCTTCTCAAAGAACAAGAACAAAAATAAAAGTAAAGTAATGAATGAGCCCCTAAACCAAACAAACTGAGTCAGAGTGAATGGGATAAAAATACTCAACATGTATTTCTCAACATAATCTCATAGGAGGTGGAGCTTGTTCAAATGACTCTCTCCAATAATATGGGCGGATAGGACCCAAATTCAGGAAGGTCATCTGTGAAGAGATGGAACAGTGAATTGCCTTAGGAATATGATGCCCAAAATAACTTCAAGGGAGGCCGTTAAGCTGCTGACACGAGTGAAGCTCTTTGAGACCATGAATGTATCAATTTGTGTGCTGACACTCCTTATGGGTGCTTCTCCAAAGTTGTAAAGACAATAAAGGTACAGATCAAGAAGTTCTCTAGAAATGATGAATAATCAAGTGAAAATTTGAACCAGATAGCCAAGGCTACATAGTGGTAGCCACTGACAAAAAACACCACCAAAGGCCATGCTAAAGCAGGCCCCAAGATTGTTCTTAGGGTTCTCCCAGGTTGCCATCAAGGTAATGAAAGGTATCAAAAGTGACCATGGTGGCAAGATGAAGATGGCACGTATTGTAGATAAACTTGTAATACAGTAAAGGGGCAATGGTTGCTCTTGTGGAAAGACAGGATGTGCAAGTGGCTTCAATTAGAAACTTCATCTCTACAAAGGATAATTTCAGGCCTTGGAAGAACTGGAAGTAAGTTGGTTTATGCTAGGAATATAAACTACTCCAGAACATGTATGTCTGTCAAATATGGAATTTTCACTCATGCTGAAGGTGCACTATTGCTCCAGGGATTTGTTAACCAACAGGATGAAACAGTCTGGGGTAGGAAACATCAGGGAAGGGGTATTGGCCTCAGATAACTTTGCTTACAAGGAATTGAGGAGGCTGGTAGGCAGCCAGAATGAACAACTGATGGCTGGGGACAATGGCAATGCCCACAACCTGGTATGGGGAATCAATGACACTATAAGCAGAGGTCAGTAACTTCTAGAATATTTAGCTGAAAGCAATATGAAGATCCCGAATAGGAGCTGGGAACCTATATTCAGGGACATAAGAAGGGAAGATGTTGTTGCAACTCTTGATATATAAAACACACGGTACTGTGATGTGGACTGCACAGGAGTTCCAAGGATGTGTGTCTCAATGTATTTCTTCTTTGTTTTGCTTAGTTATGTATTCTTCATGTTTTCAAGCAAATGTGTTTATGTATGGTGATTTATAGATGGAAATAAATATTTTCATGGAGTTATTCCATAATACTGGTGTCCTCCAAAATGTTTAAGCATAACAGATGTTTCATACTGTGTCAAAACTACGATCGTTTCTCCAATGTCAGCTGTGTGTGTGTGTGTGTGTGTGTGTGTGTGTGTGTGTGTGTGTGTGTGTGTGTATTTATTTTTTATTTATTTATTTTATTGGGCACAATTATGAATAAGTTGCCAGTACCTAACAAGCCAGCCTCAACTAATGGAATTACCAGCAACATTACCATCAAACCACTGCATGTTTGGCAACATAATCACTTCCTTTGGTTCACGTAATTAGAGAGCCAATTTATCTTAGCACAGATTACGGCAGATAAAGCAAAATATACTAACTGAAGTTCTTGTTATAGAAGTTCAAGACATTCTTGCTACACCTACATAAACCGACCGATATGCTAGCATAAAAGAATGCATTTATCATGCGACTGTCTCAGTACAAAGCTAAACAACCGGAAAAAATTTTATGAACAGAGAAATTAGGAAACAGAACTCAAATCACAACTGCATCATCATCTGCATACTAATGCAAGTAATACTATTAATGACAATGTATTATGTACTATTTGACTATACCAACTGTCAGCAGAAGCACAGAAGATTTTAATTGTATGTCCTGGAGGTAACACATTAGCACAAATGGCTGATCAGATAGTGGAAATGTATCAAATGACAACTGTCTACTGCACATGATGACATGAACTCAGCAACTTTGTGATCATAACAGTCTCAATTAGCCACATTTACAATACAAGTGATGACTTCACAACAATAAATACCCAAAGGCAAATGCACACATCATCAATTGAAAAGTCGAAACCATTCATCAGTGCCACACAACATTTTTTGGTATCACAGAAAATTTGGTAAAGGTGCACTGAAATGTACACCACCATGTAAAGGGTATCGTAGAAGCAGTAGAAGCTACAACTATGTTCACAGAAAACACATGATGCTGGTTTATTGTCAACTGCCATACAAAAGTGGTATACTTGATTGACAGAGGAGTGGAAATATCAGTGTACCCCACAGCCAAATTACCACCACAGTCACAATGATGCTTGTCTGTATGCTGCAAATGAAATCAAAATTACAACATATGGACATGGCATGCTACTACTGAACCTTGCACTGTGCAGTAAGTTTGAGTGGTGATTTACTGTTGCTGATGTATCACACCCCATCCTACAAGCAGAGTTCCTGGCATTCTACAATCTGGTACCAGACTTATGGCTGTATTGATTAAACAATGCAACAGTGACCATGAAAGCACAAAGTAAGGTGAACTATGCTCCTACTACAGCAGTCAAGAGTGGTCACTAGAGATACAAAATATACGCAAGTACTAGAAAAAAAAAAAATTCCAGAGATAGAGAGACAATCACTAGTATTAGCATCTGTCAAACATTCTATGGTTTTAAAAAATAGATTTTGTCAGAGCATATCAGATTTTGGTTGCCCCTGAAGACGTACCCAAGACAACTTATCACTACTTCATTTGGTTTAAGAGTTAAAAAAATGTCATTCGGACTGTACAATGCAGCACAGTCCTTTCAATAATTCATGATGAAATAACACGTGATTTAGAATTTTGCTACATCTATAGAGATGATGGGCTCATTATGTTTGCATTTTTAAGAGGAATATCTGCATCATTTGACAAGTTTGTTTGATCTTTTGAGAGCAGAGGACTAATAGTGAACCCATCAAAATGTGTTTCTGGCACCATGGCAATCCAGTTTCTTGGCTAAACAGTGGATACACTCTCATGTGGTTGGTGCAGTGTTGCAACAAAATGGCAACCACTTTCTTTTTTTAGCCAAATGTTGTAACCCTCACAACAGAAGTGGGTGATGTATGATCATATGTGCTATACACTGCCTACACTGCATTAAAAAAAAAGTCAAACATCTTTTGGAACACTGGCATTTCAGTATCTTTACAAACCATAAAACAATAAATTTGCACTTAAGTGAAGCCAAGTAAGGCATCACGTAAACAACAAGAATATTGAATACATTGACCAGTTTACAACCAACATCACATACGTGCAAGGCCATGTATCTGCTAATGTTCTTTCTCAGATTGACGCTTTGGACATGAATGGGCATACATGAAAGCTCGTCAAGTCTGTAGCTAAAGCTATTGATGTTGAGGCCATGCCACATTCACAACAAGATGATGAGGAACTACATACATTGCTAGAGCAAAGATCTGGTCTCCAACTATGATGAGTAACAAAACTGGGCACAAACGTGAAGTTATACTGTGATGTCACCAAGCTAAATCTCAAGCCATTTGTTCTGCAGCAATTTCGAGATGAGGTAATATTGTCAATACACAACCTGGCACCTCTCAGAGTCAGAGGAGCCATGAAGCAGGTTGATCAATGTTTTACCTAGCATGAATGTTGACTGTACATTGTATGGCCAGCAATGTGTAGCTTGTCAAGAGAACAAATATCGCACATGATGTTATGGCACCAACAGCTACATTTACACCATCTATCCAGTGATTTGGCCAAGTCCACATGGATACTGTACATCCACTATAAATTGCCAAAGGTTACAGTTACTGTCTTACAATCGTGGACAGATATTTGAGGTTGCCAGAAGCATTGCTGATGATAGACAGTACTGCAAAGAGAGTGGTCAAAATGTTTTTCAGAGGACAGTTTGCGCGCGCGCGCGCGCGCGCACACACACACACACACACACACACACACACACACACAGATATATATACATACACAGGATTACAAATTGCAGAGAAATTACACTGTACAACTCAACAATAAACAGTTCATATTAATCCAGTTAGATAAGAAGACAACAGCATACATTCCAATGCAATAAAAACCTTCTTTTTCTTAAGCCTTTCCCATTTGATAGGGGTCGCATAGTTAGGTATTGATTTGGAATAGCTAATTAAGGGGTGACCAGTCACCCTTCCTGCCACCACCCCATTTACCCTTCTCCACCCACCTCTGCAAGGAGATTATGTGTACCCCACTGTCTACATAATGTGTTATACACGTGAAAGTGTGTGAAAGATTTTTTAAATGTTTATGAATCATGTAACTGAGGCGGAACTTGGGGACCAGCCCAGTATTCACCTACTGGGTTGTGGAAAACTGCTGATTAACCACATCCACGCTGGCCAGGACACCGATATCCCCCCGTTGTCAATCTTCCGTGCGGATTCAAAGCGGGGCCGGTATACCTCCCAGTACCAGAAAGCTGCGTCTTTATCCACACGGCTAACTGAGCGGATTAATGCAATAAAAATCTGTTAACAGAAAAGTAACAAACTATTATGATGATTGTGGCAGTTTATTATATTCAATTATATTTTATTTATATAATCAGTTAAAACTATTTTGAGACTTATTTTAATGCATGGAAGAGGCAATGACACTTTAAGTAACAGGGAGATTTTTTAAGACTACCTTCTTGGAATTGGAATATATCTAACAAATAAGTGAGGAAATGGGGTAAAACAGCTACTCTGAAATGAACAGGCTGGAGTAAGAGAGGTATTCATGGTAGTCTGCATAAAACAACTCATAAGACTGATGACTGAAAAATGTCGAAGACTGATTCCCAAATTTTATCACCAAATCTCTCAAAACCATATTTAAAAATAAAAATAGTTTATCAAACTAAACTGACACAATAATAGCTAAAAAATCAAATAAGAATATGAGAATTCAGAAGGGTGATAATTTTTCCAGTAGTTGCAATAGTAACCACATGGATGAATGGATTATCTAAGCTAGTAATATTAGCCAACTCAAACTTGCTATGTTGGCACTGTGAGCAGTTAAAAGTTGAATTTCCTGAGCTTAGGCAACTTCACTATATGGCTTACTGGCAATGGCATCTTGTTGGGTAAAATATTTGGCCTCCATTCAGATCAGAGTCCTATATGATTGAGTAAGTGAGTACAAAATTTGTATTGATTCGAGTACAGCCTAAGTCGATAACCTGTACAAGAGAATAACTATAGTCAAGCTTACAAGGCTTCAGTGAGTCTACAGTTTCAGTAAGTCTGACTAATGTGGAAGAGCACAGAAAGCTTGACCAGGTCTGGAGCAGAGCATGACTTGCATTAAGTGCATCTTTTCCATGAATCACAATGGAAACGCAGGCTTCTCATTCTGTCTGGAATCATGCAACTGTAGTCAGACGAAAGACTGAATAAAATGTATACTCTGCACATTAAAGAACATAAAAATTAATGTCTAGACTATATTTATGTTGACTTTGAACAGAAACATCACATCTTGGAGACTTCCCATGCATAAAGTGCTCCAAGATATTGGTTTCCAGTTGGAAAAGAGTGTCATAAATCTCACACACAACTCGCTCAAAGATAGTAGTAACAAAAATAGTATGGCAGTATTTTCAGCACTTATAATTAACTTCTGCAATTCATTTTTGTTAAAAGATTATCCATTATTGCCGGAGATGGAAGGGATTAAATCTGAGCCCCGATTCTCCTACATGAGAAAATTATTATTACTCCAGGCTTCTGACCCTCATTCCATTATATCATTGTGCCTGACTTAATTGAAAACCAGAAAATTCTTAGCAGTTTGTCACAAATACATGGAAGTTACATAATATAGCATACAGTTCTTTAGGTAATCATTTTTGTACAGTTCATAACTTTTGTTGCCAAATGGAAGTTTTGTAATTTCCATATTTCATTGATTTAAACACACACTATACGGTTACTGTTTCATAATTTCCACATCACAATTTTCTTACTTCTCTCTTCTGTTTATTATCACAGGACCTTCTAGTGCAGTGTTGTCGCCACCTACAGAGAGAGAGATCATTTCAAGGAATGAGAGAATTTTGAATCCTCCACAGCAGATGAAATAGATTTGCATACTTTAATGCACCTCAGATATGATGGAGATGATTTCTTCCAGTGGAAGACATGAGAGAGATGGTTGTTTGGTTGGATACTGAACGGGACTAAACTGCAATGGTCATCAGCCCATTTTTTCAGTCGCAGAGATTACATTAATAATCACTAAAAATGGGACGTAAATTATGTGTTAAACTGCATCAAGCTTTGGCTGTAACATTGAAGGAAAAAAAAAAAAAAAAAAAAAAAGAGAGAGAAAAAGAAAGAAAGAAAGAAAAAAGCATATAAAAAGGAAGATTTAAAAGAGAATAACAGAGTGTTCACAGAAATAAAGGTGGAACATCGAGCCACTCTGTATCACCTTAAAATCTCCTACCTACAAGTATCGTTCAAGTAGAGAACAGATAGATAATTGATAGCCACTAAACCTCAGATGGAATGATACAATCCATTGCCACAAATAAAAGTTAAAACAGAATCTGCCATAGAGGCATTGTCCACTAAAACATGGGTTAAGACGTCAGGAAGATTAAAAGTCTGCCTCTGAGCGGATAAACTGGGGCACTCCAGTAAGATGTGGGCAGCTGTCACATGTGTAGCACATAGTCAAGAGTATACCCATAACGAAAAAGAAGACCATGCGTCAGGGAAGTATGGCCAATATAGAGTCGGTAAAGGGTGACAGGGTGCCTGTGAGGGGTCTGCATAGAGGAGTCCACATGTTAGTTGTCTTATTTATAAACCTCAATTTGTTGGGCATTTATAAGGTGCACCATTCATTATTTCAAAAAAACAAAGAACTCGACTACATAGCATTGAACAAAGGTCAGTAGCAGGGATACCGATATCCAGAGTAAGTTTATGGGTGGCCTCTTTTACTAACCTGTCAGTCAGTTCATTTCCATCTATCTCAATGTGACCTGGAGTCCAAAGAAATACTATTGACGGCCCATGCTGTTCTACGGCTTATAGGGACACTTTGATGCCTTTACCAAAGGATGACAAGGGAAGTGCTGAACTAGGGCTTGTGGACCACTCAGAGAGACAAAGAAGGACTCTCTGGATTAGGAACAAATATGATCGAATGCATGAAAGATGGCTACCAACTCTGCAGTAAATACACTGCAGCATCTGACAAGGAGCACAATTTGTTATGTCCTGCAAGCTCATAAGCAAAGCCAACATGACCATCTCCCATCTATGTAGATCGCTGTAGAAAGCCCTAGTACCTGTCAAGAATTTACAGAAATTGGCATCGTAAGGTTTCAGGGTGAACTTAGGTTTTGGAGTAATGCAACAATTCCAGTCGAAGGTGTCAAAGGTTAGAATTGGAAGAGAGGTGGTAGGAGATAAGACTCCACTTAGATCTGACATGGACACCAACAATCACACCTGAAGTTGACCGTCATTGTGGAATATGAAGTGCTGTATTTGGGAAAAAGAGATAGTGGTTTGGATGATTATGCAAACCATGGATGTTAGCAGTGTAGTTGGCCAGCAGTTGTTGCCACCTGATCCATACTGGAGAAACCCCTACCTCCACAAGGAGACTGTCCATAGGGCTTGTTCTGAAAGCCCCTATTGCAAGCCTAACTCTACAGTGGTGGATGGGGTCCAGCATCTGCAATGCTGAGGGAGAATCTGATTCATATGCTGTGCTCTCATAATCGATTCACAACAGCACAAGCACTATGTAGCAATGCATTGTATGGCGGTCTGCACACCAGGGGGTATTGCTAAGACAGTGGAGAGTGTTAAGATGTTGCCTGCACTTTTGTTTAAAGTGGCAAATATGTGGAAGCTTGTTAGCTGGTCATCAACCAGTCCCAAGAAATGATGAGTTTCTACTACATTAAGTGGCTATCAATATAAAGTTCTGGATGTGGGTGGACTGTCCGACGCCGACAGAAGTGCAGAACACACGTCTTGGCAGCAAAGAAATGAAACACATGGGCGAGAGCCTGACTGCGTCTTGCATATGGCTCCCTGCAGCTAGTGTTCAGCAACACACCTGCATGAACTAAAATATATGCAGAAGTTGTCAGTACATAATGAGGGAGATACTGACAATCCTACTGCTGCAGCTAGGCCATTAATAGAAACTAAAAACAAAGGAGGTATCAATATAGAGCCCTGGGGAACCCCATTTCCTGGGTATGTGAAGAGCTATGGAAGGCCCTGACCTGTAGACCAAAAGTATATAGAGTTTAAAAATAAAAAAGGATAAAATTGTGAGTGAGCCCCCAGAGACCCCACACATGTAATCTGATATAAACGTAGTGTCACCAGGACATGTCATAAGCCCTTGACACATCAAAAAAGACGGCTACCAGGTGGTGACATCAAAAGAAGTCTGTTCGGATTGCCGACTCAAGATAGACCAAGTTATCCAAGGTCCTTTGTAGAAACCACCCTGGCATTGTGCCAGCAGCCCCCTAGATTCAAGGAGTTTACACAGAACATTGGTGAGGCTGATGGTTCAGTAACTATCAACATCAAGCTGGTGTTTAGTGGGCTTGGGCACTGGAACAATGGTACTCTCTCACCACTGTGACAGGAAGACACCACCATTCCAGGTGTGATTAAACAAGGCTAGGATATGTCACTTATAATCCTTAGACAGATGTTTTGGCATCTGATTGTGGATTCTGTCTGGCCTAGGGGTGCTATCAGGGCAATGGGCAAGGGCACTGAGGAACTACCACTCACTAAACAGAAGGTTAAACACCTCAGAGTGGCATGTGGTACATGAGGTGTTTGTGTTCGCCCCACTGTTTTAATGTATAGGAGGTGGGTTATTAGTTTTAAGAGGCAGAGGCATGAGCGTAGTGCTCAGCAAAAGCATCTGCTATGGCGCCTGGATCTGTACAGACAGCTCGATTTATAGAAATTCCAGACATTTTTGCTGGAGTCTAGTAGACATAAAGGTGTCAGATCTTGTGAAGGAGTGGCACATGACCCAATAGTGGAGACATACCTCTCCCAACACTCCTCTCTACATCGTTTAACCAGTTGGCGAACCCGTTCACGGAGCCACTTGAAAGCTATGAGGTTTTCCGGAGATGAGTGCTTTTTATGTTGCTGTAGAGCCCGCGTACAGCCTTTAATGGCTTCAGGGATTTTCTGCGACCACCAAGGCACTGACTTTCATCTGAGGTACACTGAGGAATGGGGGATGTTAGTGTCTGCAGCAGAAACAATGGTCCTAGTGACACTCTCAACCATCACGTCAGTGGAGGCACGTGGGAGAGGTCCAGCAGTGGCAGCAGGCAAAAATTCTTCCCAGTTTGCCTCATTTAAAGTGTATCAGGGAACACATCATGGGCATTGATGCAGTTTTAGTGGCAGAAAGATAGGAAAGCGGTCACTACCACACAAGTCATAGTGTGTACTCCAATTGACAGATACTAGGAGGCCACGACTGGAAACCGACAAGTCGATGGGTGAGTTGGTGCCTTGTGTTACACTGAAATGCGTGTTTAAAAGATATAGGTTGAGTTGAGATAGTAAGTTCTCGACATCTCTGCCATGGCCAGTGATCATGTTGCCACCCACAATGGGTTGAGTGTGTTAAAATCCCCCAGTAGTAGAAAAGGTGGGTGGAGTTGGGAGATCAGTGCAGCCAATATGTTTGGCTTAACATCACCATCTGGAGAGAGATACAGGCTGCAGACAATTATTTCATTTGTTATCCTGAGCCTGACAGCCAAAGCTTCTAAATTTGAAGTGGCACAGGTTCACTATAAACAGTCAAGCTACAATCCATTAAGGACAGAGGTCTATATTTCCAGGAACCAGGTCTCCTGGAGGGCAATGCGGAAGTCATGTGTCGCAAGTAAAAGATGTTGAAATTCAGCAAGGTGTCTGGGAAATAAATAAAATGAAGCACTGCAATTCCACTGAAGGATTATGCTATTGATGGTCTGGAAAGGCATAAAGCACTAAAGGAGGGGTTTTTAAATCTGAGGATCACTTGTTGCGACTGCTCGAGAAACTGTTCGATCTATATCCATTGTTTCCAAGGGTCCATCAAAAGCTAGGACCTTGGGGAACACTAGAATCTCCACCACGTCCTCTGATGCGAAGGTATGGGGAGGGGGGTGGTGTGAACCTCTGGGGTCTCCTTCTTCTTCTTTGTGTTAGCTCTTGCTGTTCCTTTAGTTTCTCTTGTTTAGATGACTTCATTGCTTCAGTCTTTGGGACTGAGGATGTCCTTTAAGCCCTACGACCAGCAGTCATTGGCAACTTGCTGTTATCAGCTTTTGCAGTGGAGAAAACTGAGCAAGAGGTGACAGAGGAGGCTGTTGCTTCTCTGGGTTGGTGGTGTTTGAGGAGGGTATTGCTCTCAAAGTAGGGGGTTTGGGAGCAATGGAAGAGGTTGTAAAGACGATCGAGCCAGGGGGCCCAGTGACACCGGTTGCATAGGTTGTGCTTTTGTCACCAGGGATAGTGACAATGAAACAACTGTGGCATAGGATGAAATCATGCTCATAGGATGGAGCTCCTGGTATTTACACTTTGCCTCGGAGTGGATCAGCCTGTCCAGTGTCTTACACAACTGTACCTCCAACTAGCAACATGTTATACTGTGAGGAATGTTTATCTGTTGATATTGCACATATGCCACAAATATTTTATGATTGACGTTGCCTTAGGGCAGATATGTTTTAGAATTCATGAACTTGAGAATGGGCTAATGTAGGCCTGAAACATGTCATTCGGACATTTTTACATTGTGACAACTGGAGCGGAAACTATAGTGCGATACTGAACTTAATTGATGTAAGGAGAAAATATAAAAATGCATCAATCGAAGCAGGCAAAAGGAAGTACGGAAATCTGAAAAATGAGGTTGACAGGAAGTGCAGACTGGCTAAACAGGAGTGGCTTGAGGAGAAATGCAAGAGCGTAGAAGAATGTATGACTAGAGGAATGACAGATACTGCCTACAGGAAAATAAGAGATACATTTGGAGACAAGAAAAGCAGTGGTATGAATATCAATAACTCAGACTGAAAACCAGTACTAAGCAAAGAGGGAAAAGCTGAAACATGGAAGGAACATATAAAGGGCCTATACAAACAAAATAAACTTGAAGGCAGTATTCTAGAAATGGAAGACGAAGTGTAGGAAGATGAAATAGGAAATATGACACTACGAGAAGAATTTGACAGAGCATTAAAAGATTTGCACAGAAACAAGGCCCCTGGAGTAGATGACGATCCGTCTGAAATGCTATCGTCGTTAGGAGAGCCAGCCATGAAGAAATTGTTGCACCTGATATGCAAGATGTATGAGAGACAAGGAAAATAACCTCAGACTTGAAAAAGAATATAGTGATGCCAATTTTGAAGAAAGCAAGTGCAGACAAATGTGAAAATTACAGAAGTATCAGTTTAATAAGTCATGGTTGCAAAATACTAACACAAATTATTTACAGACAAATGGAAAAACTGGTAGAATCTGACCTTGGGGAAGATCAATTTGGATTTAGGAGAAATGTAAGAACACACAAGGCAATACTCACATTACGACTTATCTTAGAAGATAGATTAAGGAAAGGGAAAACTACATTTTTTGCATTTATAGATCAGAAAAAAGCTTTCAACAATTTTGACTAGAATACACTCTTTCAAGTTGTGAAGGTAGCAGGGTAAGACATAGGGAGTACAGATTTTAACAATAGAAATCCAATAGGAATATAAATAATGGAGGATAGGTAACAACTCACCGTAAAGAGGCTCGCTGAGCTGCTGACAGTCACAAAAATAGATAATCCCATTCACACAACTTAAATTTTCGGCCATGGCCTTCGTCAGACAAAGAAACACACACATTCACACAATCACTAAGACAACTACCTACACACACACACACACACACACACACACACACACACACACACACACACACACAAAACTATCATGTCCAGCCACTCCAGCAACACAAGTTAGACTGTGAGTAAGGTGGGGGTGGAGGGGGAAGGATGCTGGATAAAGGTGGGGATGGAAAGTGCCACATTGCATGATGGATTTTGAAGGCTCTGATAGCCGGGACTTTGAATAGTGGCAATGAATGCAATGAAGGAAAGGGGCGGGCAGCAATGGATAAAAGGGAGGTGTAGAGGAGTGTGGGGGGATTTGAAATGATTAGAATAATAAGGAAAAATGAAATAAGGGAAAAAATAAAGTTAGGCAAAAAGGAAAAATAAATTTAGGAAAAAAGAAAAATTAGAAAAAAGAAAACAAGTAAAAATATAAGTACTAAATGAAGGGGATACTGTAAGTGAAGATACACAGTTGTAAGGAAGACATGGATACAGGATAATGGCTGGGGAAGGAAGAGGGGAGAGATGTTAGGCATAGGGTGCAGGGATGGGAAGTTATTTTAGGTTGAGGGAGTGTAGAATGAGTTGAAGGAACAACTCCCATGCTCAGCTGCATGCTATGGCACAGGGTGGTATATCTTGTTTTTCTTTTTCTTTTCTTTCTTTCTTTCGTTTTTGCCACAGTTTGGAGGTGGCCATTTATTCTGAGAGACAGCTGGTGTGTCGTCATACTGATATAAAATGCTGTGCAATGATTGCAGCAGAGTTGGTATATCACATGGCTGCTTTCACAGGTGACCCAACCTTTGATGGGGTAGGATAAGCCTGTGATGGGACTGGAATAGGAAGTGCTGGGTGGGTGGATTGGGCAAGTTTTGCATTGGGGTCTTCCACAGGGATATGATGCCTGTGGTAAGGGGTTGGAGTTGTGAGTGACATAGGGGTGGACTAGGACATTGTGGAGGTTGGGTGTGCAACAGAACACCACTTTAGGAGGGGTCAGAAGGAACTTGGGTAGGATTTCCCTCATTTCAGGGCATGATGACTGATAATCAAAGGCCTGATGAAGGATATGATTAAGTTGTTCCAGTCTGGGGTGGTATTGGGTGACAAGGAGGACACTCCATTGTGACTGGTTACTGGGGTTGGGAGCAGGATTGGTGGTGTGTGGGGATATGGCACAGGAAATCTGTTTGCAGACTAGGTCAGGAGGGTAATGTCAGTCTGTGAAGGCCTTTGTGAAGGCTTCAGCATAATGGGCAAGGGACTTCTCATCACTGCAAATTTGCTGTCCACAGGTGGCAAGGCTGTAGGGGAGGGATTTTTTGATGTGGAATGGATGGCAGCTATCACAGTGCAGGTTTAATGTGGGCGGAGATGTGGATGAAGCAGTCAGATGGAAGTTAACATCCAGGAAGGTGAATTGCCGGTTTGAGAAGCACCAAGTGAAACTGATCAGTTTCAAGTTGTCCAAACCTGATCTGTCATCTTACAACCTACTACAATCAGTTTGATAACAACACCTTATTGGACACCACAGTAAAATCAGCAAAAGCAACACACTGCTACTCACTATGATCAAATAATTTATGTAGACAGAAAATAATGACGGTACTATCACAAATCCTTCAGGCAGTCCCGACAATACCCTTGTCCGTGATGAGCATTCACCTTCAAGGACAAATTACTAGGTTCTAATACTTCAGAAGTCTTCTAGCCACACACACATATCTGTGAATCTATTCCACATGCTTGTACCTTCATTAGCAGTTCGCAGTGTGTCACCATGTAATAAGCTTTTTGGAAATTTGGAAATCAAGAAATATGCAGTCTGCTTGTTGCCCTTCATTCATTGCTCACAAGTTATCCGAGAAAAGGGCTAGCCGAGTTTCACATGAGCGATGCTTTCTGAAGCCGTGCTGATTGATGGACACAATCTTTTCCATCTCAATAAAATGTATTATATTTGAAAAGAGAATGTGTTCAAGAATCCTGCATCAATTAATGTTAGTGATATAAGGCTGTATGTACGCAGGTCTGTTCTTTTATGTTTCTTATAAATAGGAGCCCCCTGCACTTTTTTCCAGTTGTTTGGGAGTTTACGCTAGACAAAAGATTCATGAGAAATGCAAGTAAAGTATAAGGCCAATGCTGTAGAGTATTCTTCATACTACCCAGACCTGGCAACTTATTGGTTTCAGCATTCTCAGCTGCCTCTCTACACCAGGCATCCCCAGCACTATGTCCTACATTCGGGAGTCTGTGTGAGGTTAAACAATGGTATGTTTTTATGACCCTCAAGTGTGAATGATTTCTCAAATGTGAAATTTACAGCTTCAGTTTTCTTTTTGCTCTCTCTCACTGCTGCTCCAGATTGATTAACGAGTGACTGAATAGAGGCCTTTGACCCACCTCTTTATATTGAATATATTGAATATAACCTGATATTTCTTTTCTCTCCCCTTCTCCCTCCCTCCCTCCCCCCTCTCCCTCTCCTCCCCCACTCTCCCCCCCTCCCCCCCTCTCTCTCTCTCTCTCTCTCTCTCTCTCTCTCTCTCTCTCTCTTCCCCCCCCCCCCCCCCTCCATATTCTCGGAATGATCTTTTGCTCAGAAATGACATTGGGCAGTGCTATTATTTAATAAATTTCCCCATTGGCTGAATATTGCCATGTGAGTATGTACCCAAGCTTTTAATGAATCAACAGTGAAAGAGTTGTAAGAGTCAATTACCTATATTGATGACATCGTATTAGTATCAAAGATCTCTTCTGAGTAGAACATTACAGAAATTTCAGGACAACTGCATTATAATTAAGCTCGAATGAAAATAATCAAAGAACTTCCATTATCATATAATTTAAAGCTACTGTACTTGTCCCTTACAACTTGACACTTTCCAACATGGGTATGTGCAAGGACAAGTATTAAATGATCTGCAACTGTTACCATTATTGATACAGGATGAGAGAACTATATAAGCTTTTCAAAATATCAAATATGCATTTGTAAATTCTTCTACATACAAGCAACCAATAAAGAATGAAGCTTTTGAGCTACAGGGACTCTTCAGATTACTTCAAATTAGTTTCAACATGAAATAAATCACACAGTGACAAAAAATGAACTCTTGAACTTTAATTATATTAGGTTAAACCAGAACACTATAACATCTGTTAATATTTCTATCTGTTAATATTTCAGACGAGCTGTCATCAGGTGTCTTATTCTGCAAAAACATATTTTTCTTTTATACTATGTAGCCTAGTATTCCACAGAGAACATTTTCAAAAAATTAATTATACTTGGTGTAGTACATATGGTATTTAGAAGGTCTGTTAAGTTTTAATTGGCTCTTTTTAAATTTTTATGTGTTATATTGTAGTATCTCATTTTTCTTTAAATTTGTGACAGAAAAAATTTAAAAATTATGAGACACTAGAATACAACACCTAAAAATCTAATAAGAGTCATTCAAAGCAAAACAACGGCCTTACTGAATACTGTATGTAGACCATGTAATATTAGAATTTTGTAAATTATATCTATGTAGTATTATATTAAAGAAAGATTTGTTTTTGCAGAAAGTAATACTTTAAGTCCAAGATACAAGTTCTAACTATAATGTGGAGCATCAGAAAATTCCAGATATTAATTGAGTTCAAAATTGGTGGTGGATATACCAACCATCAAGCTTTAGCTTTCCTAATGAGAGTCGGCAGTTCCACAGGCAAATAAAGTGATGGATGTTGTTTTCATAAGAGCTCAACATAGAAATTAATTACATGAAACATGTTAAGCATGTTAATCACCAAGTACCTGATGGACTGTCCGATGTAACACTAAGCATGAAATAACAGAGGGACCTCTTTGCTGTAATTTATTTATTTATTTATTGGAATAAATAGCTGAAGTTAGCATGAATAATAAATCAAAAGATATAATAGGATCAATATTTTCATTACACATATCATGCTTGTGAACAAGAAATGCTAACACCAGCAGGTATACAAATATGGATGTTTAATGAACATACATTATTCTGGTGAGTAAATAATAATAGATCTCACTGGAGAGTGTGCATTCCTTAAGGGTAGATAGTGACACAAAAAGGTCACAATGCAAAAGGTCAATATGCACACATACATATGAGGTTAGTGTCTCATACACAAGGAATAAAAGGGCAATGAATTGGCAGAGTCATCATTTGTATCCCAGTGATTCATGTGAAAAGGCTTCCAACTTTGAATGCGGAATGGTAGTTGGAGCTAGACATTTGGGACATTTCAATTTGGAAATAATCATGCAATTCAATATTAAAAAATATGCAGTGTCAATATTATGACAATTGTGATGATGATAATGAATGCCTGTTACTTCAAAATCATTCTTGACTGAATCCAAGTACTTTCTCCTAATCTATCTCGACTCCTCCTACCCTTGCTTCTCCCATACATTTAACATTACCCTGCCATCTAAGCCTATTCAGTCTTAACTGGTTCATCTATGGTGTTCACTGTGGACACACTGCTGCAATTGTTCCCATCTATTAGTACCTGCAATCATCCTCACTTCTTTCAAATCTTTTGTTTTTCCTTTCTCTCTCTCTCTCTCTCTCTCTCTCTCTCTCTCTCTCTCTCTCTCTCTCTCTCTCTCTCCCCCCCCCCCGCGCCCCCTTCCCCTTCTGGGGTTTAAGTGAGCACAACTGCTCAGGTCATTAGCACCCAAACCCAAACATGGATTTACTAAAAAACTGAGAGTTAACACAATTGCCAATGAGAATGACACCAGGAGATTGCTAACAACATAGGGTAACATATATCAAAATGAGGAATTAAATGTCCTTAGATAAATTAGTCACATGTATAAAATGCAAGACCCGAGCAGCCACTCATGCGTCGTCGGCTAAAATTTACTCTAGTGGGTACGGCAGATTAAGTGCAACGCGGACATGATTAAAATTAGAGCGGGAGATTAAAACATGGTGAACCATCAGCGGGTGACCAAAGGAACACACTGGTGTGGGGTCATCCTATCAGCAAGTGGCAGTGGCTGAACTGGCAATGTTCGATCTGCAACTGGGCCAAGATTACTTCCACTTGCCGAGAGGAGTGTGAGGTGGTCTTCCAAGTTGTTGGAATTGGCTTTATGATTCTAAGCTTATTGGCATGAAGTGAGGACCACAAACTATGCCGCGCTGATAAAATGTGTTGGCAAATAGCCTCTTGAATATCATTAGATGAGACACAGACGGTAACTGTCTGAGGTAGGAGGGTTGCAGCCTTGGCCACAGCATCAGCAGCCTCATTCCCAGGCACATCGCCAGATATCCACTGGAAGCGAATGTGGGATTGGTCGTCCACTAAACATTTTAGGTAGCATTGGATTCAGTGCACGACAGGATGGATTGAATATGTGCCTCTATAACTCTGAATGGCACTCAAGAGTCAGAGCAGATGACATAAGAAGAATGGCGGTGGCATCGGATATACAGAACAGCCTGATATAGAGCAAAAAGCTCAGCTGTGAAATTTGAACACTGGTCAAGATGCCTGTATTGAAACCTGTCATACCCAATGACAAAAGCAGATCTGACACCATCAATGTTCCTGGAGCCATATGTATAAATAAAAATGGCAGTATCAAGCCGCGAACAAAGTTTGACAAACCTTGAATGATATACTGAATCTGGAGTACTCTCCTTTGGGAGCAAGTTGAGTTCAAAATTAACACGAACCTGAGCCTGGAGCCACGGTGGCTTTGGGCTTTCACACATTTGAAGGGTGGTAGGGAGGATAAAATCAAGTTGCTGGAGCAGGCGACGATAAACTCCGAGAGGGAGCAAAGCGGTTGCAGTCAGCCCATATTGGTGATCGAGGGAGTCATTGAACAATGATTGTAAGATGTGTGGTTGGGCATCAACAGCAGGTGGCATGTGTACCAACATAGCAGGATATCACACCGACAGTTCAATGGTAATTTGGTAGCTTAGGCATAAAGACTCAACAGGGCTGGTGTAAAATGCTCCAATCGCCAGGCGTAACCCCCAATGGTGGATCGAGTTAAGATGGCATAGAATTGACAGCCGAACAGAAGAGTAGACAAAAGCTTCCATAACCCAGTTTTGAGTGGACAATGGATGAGTAGAGGTGAACGAGGATGGTTTGATCTGCTCCCCATGACATACCGCTAAGAACACGAAGGACGTTAAGGGAACAAGTACATCGGCCAGCCAGATGGGACACCAGGAGACCACCAATGTTATCCAATGTTAGCCCTAAAATTTTGTTGACTCCACAAATGGAAGAGCAACAGGGCCGAGATGTAGAGACAGTGGAATAATCTCTCTGTATCTCCAGAAATTAATGCGGACTGTTTTCTCACAGGAAAAACGGAAGTCATTGGAGACACCCCAAGAATAAAGGTCGTCAAGACAACCCAGCAGTCCAGGAGACACATTCTCTGGGCGCTGCAGTAGATCGTGAAGTTGTCCACAAAGAGGGAGCATGAAACGTCAGCTGCAAGACAATCCATAATTGGTTTAATTGCTATGGCGAAAAGCCGTGGCACCCCATTCTTCTGGCGAAAGGTGTCTGACAAAACAGAACCCACTCGTACCCTGAACCTTCGATCCATTACAAATGCTTGAATAAAAAGGGCGAGGCAACCACAAAAGCCCCATGTATGAAAGGTGTGGAGAATACCCACCCTCCAACAGGTGTCATAGGCCTTTTCCAAATCAAATAATACAGCCACCGTCTGACACTTTCGCAAAAAGTTATTCATAATATGGGTTGCCAGGTAACGAGATGGTCGACAGCAGAACGCTGCTTACAAAATCTGCATTGGACATTGGTGAGGTGGCAGCGAGATTTGAGTAGCCAAACCAACCGAGCATTAACCATGCATTCCATCACCTTGCAGACACAGCTGGTGAGAGAAATGGGGTGATAACTGGAAGGAAGATGTTTGTCCTTCCCTGGTTTTGCTATGGGGACCACAATTGCTTCATGTCAGTGTGTGGGAACCTGACCTTCAGTCCATATGTGATTACAGGTGTGAAGATTAAAATATTTACCCACAGGAGAAAGGTTCTTCAGCATCTGAATATGAACGGCATCGGGTCCCTGAGCAGAAGTCTGGCACTGGGCGAGAGCACTTTTGAGCTCCTGCATTGAGAAGGTGGCATTATAACTTTCAAAATTTAAAGATTGGAAAGAAGGTGACGTGCCTTCTCTTTCATATCTGTAACCTCAACCTTATTAATAAGGTAACTGTATCCACCCAGCTTTCATACAACAATGTTGGTCAAAAGATTGAACAGTGCACTGATAATTTAGTCTTGGTACTGATTTCGTTCTTGCAGAAGATAATAGGTCATAGCTGAGCGCCCACTTAATTGGCCTTGCTACACCTTGATTCCATTTCTTTCACTATATTGTCATCCTGTGGAAAAATACATCCCAAGTCCTTTAAACTGTCCACCAGTTCCAACTTTGTTTCTCCTATCTGGCACTCAATCTGCTTAAAACTCTTTCACCAAGGGTAATATTTTAGTTTTAGAGATGCTGATCAAACCATAACCTTTACACCTCCAATCTAGTTCTGAAATATCAGTTTGCAGCCTTTCAATCAAATCTGCTATCACAACTAAGTCGTCCACATACATGAGACTGCTTTTTTGTTTTCACTTCTTTAAATCTCACTACATCAGTCAATTATTTTCAACAAATAACCATAAGTAATATGAACAAGAATGATGACAGGTTACAGCCTTGCCTTACCCCTAAAACTACTCTGAACTCCCATCATTAGTAACTGCTATCTGACAATCTACGTAAAGCCCTTTAATCACCGGCAGAAGTTTAGATCCTATTCCATAATCTTCAACAGGCAACAGTTTCCTCCTTGGAACACTGTCATAAGCATTTTCCAGGTCTATAGAACATAGATACAAATTGTTGTCAACTAATACTCACACCCTTCTTTCAACAATACCTGACAAGTTTTTGCCCAATACACTAATTAAGGAGATCCTTCTGGAGTTGTTACAATCTATTCTGGTTCCATATTTGAAAATTGGTGTGATTACTGCTTTCGTCCAATCAGATTTACCGAGAACACCAAATGTCAGGCATTACCTCTTACCATAGACAACAATGTGGCCAACGGGCTGCAATTAATGACCAAGAGCAACGGAGTTGGCGTAGAATTGTCAGTGTTAACAGGCACACAACATAATGTGAAATGACCACAGAAATCAATATGGAACATACAAGGAACATATCTGTTAGGATAATGTGGCACAATTTATTGTTCATGGACTGTGACAGCAGATGATCTGCTCAAGTGTCTTTGATAAAAGTATATTGTCTATAGTACCTCTCCTGAACTCATAACTAGCCAACTGGTAAACTGTGGGCTTCTCAGATGTGTTCCAGTTTAGTTGGCAAGAGCTGATGTTAGAGTTTGATTATGGTGCAGCCTCCACAAGCCATTGTCATAAGCTGTCAACAAGGAACTGTGCAAGCAGAGTTGATTCTATAACGGTGTGGGCTGTTTATAGGGAGCATGTCAATGCAGTATTTTTAACTGCGAGCGTCTCTAGTGGCACGAGTGTAAAAGATTATGCAGGAGAGACAAGGAGTCAACTGTAACCCAGTGCATGTCTTTGGTATAGTGTCAGAAACTACAGGCTAATTTATGTTGACTTCCAAAATATAAAAGGGACTCCTCATATTTCAGGTCTTCCACTATAAAGAAAGGCATAAACCTTCATAACAGTAACAATGTTTATGAAGTTAGAGAGAAATTGAGAGAGGAAGTGTCTGGAAAGTGTTTAAAAGAAAGTAATGTTAATCAGCAACCACAAGTGGTTAAAATCAAAGTAAGTTGTGTAAATCTTTGTATTGTAATTGTGTAACATGGTAATGTTATATATTTAACATTAATAAGCAACATGTGCTGCGTACCACTTTTTTTTCAGATAGACTGTGACAGACATGCAATCCAAGGCAAATGTGCATGTAAGGCAGGACTATCAAGGCACTGTAAACACACAGCTGCATTGTTCTGCTTCGTTAATAATGAAAGAGACTTTTCTAAAACAAGCGTTTTGCAACAATCAGAAAATCCATGTCAATTTTGTTGTAGCTTGTACTGCAAAGGCGAAATGGTTTCAGAAATGTTTCACAGCCAACAGCACAGACAATCTGTTACATTTGTATCAACAGCTCAACAAACTCTTATTAAACAAGATATATTTGAAAATATAAAAAAGGCCAAGTGTGCTTTTTCTCCCATATTACGAGAACATGAAAGTAAAGCTAATGTTATATCCAACATAATTGTGAAACAGCTGTTGATTGAAGCTATTGAAAAAGTGAATGTATTATGTTCATTCGTTACTTGTTGATATTGGAAGCTTTCCATCTAGCTGCATGTTGCTTTTCATTTGGAAAGGAGAAAAACTTTGTTTCAGGAGGAGAGTTACAATATGTGAAGTTACACTCAAGGACAGAACACTTGTAATTACACTTCCTAGATCATGAAACTCTAAATTCAGTTTTTTTTTAACGCTAGCACACAGCTTTGCAAAATATTTCACACCTGCAAGACTGTTGCAAGGCTATCCACAAGAGTGTATGACTTACAGTTTGTACGCTCCCTATACAGGGAATGCTCCAACTGAATTAATCATGGACCATCTACAGCCATCCGTGGACTTCATGTTCCCAAATAACAATGGAATTTTTAAGGATGATAATGCACTATGTCAATGGGTTACAATTAAATTGTTCATCATTCGTTTAAAGAATATTCTGTACATTTCAAGCAAATGGCCACCCAGATCACAAGACATAAATCACATCTTTATATATAAAACTGTGTGTGTGTGTGTGTGTGTGTGTTGCCATAAGTGTAATGCTCACATAACATACAACACACAGTTCACAAAATATGAAGTCACAAAACTGCATCACGTCACAAAGTTGCACATTTTCCTCCTAAACCATTGGACGGATTTCAACCAAATTTGATACACATACTCCTTACTGTGAGGTAACAGTTGCTGCAGAGTTAAGAATAACAAACAACACATGGTTCAGGAGATATGACATCATGAACAATAGGAATCTCAAAAAACTGCCACTTATTGTGATTAGACTTTATTCATACACTGTATGAGAATGAGAGTACTTAGCGAGTTGCTACATACTTTAAAGATAATTTGAAACCTTTATTATATTTTTTCTCACTGACAATGACAGTCAAAAAGGTTAAAAGGAAAAAAGGTTTCTCACATATTACTTTTCCACTGTTCATGAACTAAAACTACAGCATTTGGTATGATTTTACAATTTATAATTTCTACATTACACAGGAAATTTTACAGACAGTATACATACATGTAGCTGAAGGTACCTTCAAAATTGTATCACAGTACAACAAGTAGTTCATAAGATATGAGCACATAAACAGTAACGTTCATGGAAAACTGCCCCCATCATGCACAAAGTTTTAATCTATTACTTATTTACTACTAATTGTACTCACAACAGATACTGTCTCACTGATTGAATTTTTTAGGTGTTTCTAAAGAAAGGCTACTCTTCTGTGCCTCACAAACAAAGATGCAAAAGAGCCTAGTTTGACAGGCTTTTGTAAACTTTCTAGCAAACATGTGGTTATTTAATATACACAGAGAACTTTACATGTTGAATCACATCATGCAAAAATTAGAGGTTCAGCCTCACTTAAATATGGCTATAAGCCACCAATTTGTCGCAATATATTCTGACAGCCAAGATCTGACACACCACTGCTACTTATCATATGAACCAATCACAACGCAACTTGAGATGTTTTTTCCCCATGTATGATGTCTATATACCAATCAAATTTAATTAACATTTGATGCTTAGACTAAAAGATACGCATCTGTGAAGTTGCCAAAATTAACTATGTGCAAATTTTAGGTTTTCTACTTTTCAAAAGTAGAGAAAATGGACTATCAAGAAATTCAAAACATTAATATAATTCAAGTTGTAAATAAAAATATGACAAACTTCTAGTATCTTTTGGGGTCTTAAGTATACTAACAAGAAGTATTTTTTTTTTTTTTTTTTTTTAATATTTTACAATACTGAATATAAATATAGTAAAATTCCACAAAATGCTCTTATATAATAGCTATGTTTCCTTAAAATGTTTTAACCCTACAATGAATGATGGTGCACATTTGCTTCACTCAGTTTTCATGTACATTATAAAGCAACAAAGTTTTTATTGCTCCATTATCACAATGATCTATTGTGAATCACATCACTGTTTCTGCTTTCATTGTTGACTATGTTCTCAATGGAGTCTTCTGTATGGTGTTAACTCTGGCATTGACACCTTACAATCATTGTGTTGAGTGCTGAGTGTTTTATTCATCAACAAGCATTGCTTTAGCTGAAGGTAAGCATTAAAAAAAAAGGAACACATTTAGGTAGCTTAATTTACATATTTCATCGCCAAACAAGATTAAATCTGTTACAAGTAAATTACAGAATCTGTGAGACTAAGTGAATGATTCAAATATGAATAAATTTTTCTTGTTATTTCTGAAGGCATTTGTGTGGAGTGTTGCCTTGTATGGGAGTGAAACATGGATGATAAGCAGTGTAGACAAGAAAAGAATAGAGGCTTTTGAAATGTGGTGCTACAGAAGAATGCTGAAGATTAGGTGGGTAGATCGCATAACTAATGAAGAGGTACTGAACAGAATTGGCGAGAAAAGGAATTTTTGGCATACCTTGACTAAAAGAAGGGACCGCTTGGTAGGACACATTCTTAGACATCGAGGAATCGTAAATTTAGCATTGGAGGGAAGTGTGTGGGGTAAAAATCGCAGAGGGAGACCAAGAGACGCGTATAGTAAGCAGATTCAAGTGGATGTGGGTTGCCGTTCGTATGAGGAGATGAAAAGCCTTGCTCAGGATAGAGTAGGGTGGAGAGCTGCATCAAACCAGTCTCCAGACTGAAGACCATAACACACATAACACAGGTTATGAAACTACTTTATAAAATGAACCAAGAGACCCTACCACCCTACTACTTTTGTGGATCAGATGGAGCTGACTGTTGTAAGTCATTGCATTCTATTATGCCAAATATACATGGAACTTCTATTACACAGTTCTGGAATTAATTTTACTGAAGATGCTCAAATTTGATCATATCATACTGCCTTGTTAGCCACACAATTTCAGTTACCACAGAAGACATGCTGCAATCCATTTTATAGTGATAAACACACAATGAAGAAGGCTTTAACACCATTAACCATTTAATGTCAACATTTCAGACATCTACCTTAAACTATTTGACAGCTAGAGATGCCTGATTTTCAACCTAAAACAAGTGGTTGTCATGAACTGAGTTAGCACTTTTAATTTCTCCTAAAATTGAAGTAAGAAAGATGTGAAATTTTCCATACTTGTGTAAAATGATCTGCACAAATCAAATGAGGTTAATTGTAATCACATTATAAAGTGCCATATGAGACTTCAAAATAAAAATATTACTTTTTAAATGTCCACAAATTAATTTAGAAATGCCTGTGTACAGTGCCCCAATATTCTAAAAAATAAATTAGCTACAAATTATTCCATTTCTCAATTATAAATTTTTTGCACTCTATGGAAATTTGACACTGCCTGCCTATCACTGTTGTTGGCTGTTCTAGAGTACATATTTTGAAACTGAATCCAACATATGTCAACCCTGTCTGGTCATAAAAAGATACTATTGGACCTTCTGGATGCATAAATATAATTCTGGCATCTGCTGATCTAAGTCTATAATTTCAATAAGACCAGCATGCCATTCAGAATTGCATTCACAGCAAACAAATGAATTTTCTTTCTAGGTGTCAACAATTTGTATTTGCATGTCATAAAAGTTAAATTGTAAAACATAGATACAGTCACTGCTAACTCTTTTTGCAGCCAGAGTATTGGTTGATAAACCTGTGTATTGATAGAAACTTCAGATGCCAGCCACATTGGCCTTTGTCACTATCCATTTCATACTGCCCCCAATACCATCTCAAGGTGATATCTACATCTACATAGATACTCTGCAAATGATATTTAAATGCCTGGCAGGGGGTTCATTAACCACTTTCATAACTTTTCTCTACCGTTCCATTCTCTAATAGCATGTGGGAAGAAAGAACACCTAAATCTTTCTGTTTTCTCTTATTTTATTGGGATGGTCATGTCTCCCTATGTAGGTGGGTGCTAGCAAAATATTTTCACATTCAGAAGTAAAAGTCGGTGATTGAAATTTCACCAACAGATCTCGCCGCAACGAATAACATCTTTCTTTTAACGATTTCCACCTCAAATTACAGGCCTATCTCATTGACGTCGATTTGCAGTAGGATTTTGGAACATATACTTTGTTCGAATATTATGTACTACCTCGAAGAGAACGACCTATTAACCAATAGTCAGCACGGATTCAGAAAGTATCGCTCTTGCGAAACACAGCTTGCCCTTTATTCACATGAAGTGTTAAGTCCATCGACAAGGGATCTCAAATCGATTCCATATTTCTGGATTTCCAAAAGGCTTTTGATACTGTACCTCACAAGCGGCTTCTAATGAAATTGCGTGCTTATGGAATATCTCCCCAATTGTGCGATTGGATTCACGATTTCCTATCAGAAAGGACACAGTTCGTTGTAATTAACGGTAAGTCATCGAGTAAAACAGAAGTGATATCTGGCGTTCCACAGGAAAGCGTTATAGGTCCCCTACTCTTCCTTGTGTTTATAAATGATTTAGGAGATAATCTGAATAGCTCCCTTAGACTGTTCGCGGATGATGCAGTCGTTTATCGGTCAGTGAAGTCAACAGAGGATCAAAACCAACTGCAAAGCGATTTAGACAAAATTTCTACTTGGTGCGAAAATGGCAATTGACACTAAATAAAGAAAAGTGTGAAGTAATACACATGACCACTAAAATAAATCCGCTGAACTTCAATTACGCGATAAATCAGTCAAACCTTAAGGTCGTAAATTCTACCAAATACCTAGGAGTTACAATTACGAACAACTTTGACTGGAGAGAACACATAGAAAATATTGTGGGGAAGGCGAACCAAAGGTTACGTTTCATTGGCAGAACGCTTAGAAGATGCACCAGCTCCACCAAAGAGACTGCCTACATCACACTTGTGTGTCCTCTCTTGGAGTACTGTTGCCCCTTGTGGGACCCTCACCAGGTGGGACTGACGGAAGATATTGAGAAGGTTCAGAGAAGGGCAGCTCGTTTTGTTTTATCACGTTACGGGGGGGAAAGCGTCACGGAAATGTTGCACGAATTGGGGTGGAATTCATTAAAAGAAAGACGTTATTCATTGCAGTGTGATCTGTTTGCGATGTTTCAATCACCGACTTTTAGTTCTGAATGTGAAAATATTTTGCTAGCACCCACCTACTTAGGGAGACATGACCATCCCAATAAAATAAGAGAAATCAGATCGAAAACGGAACGATTTAGGTGTTCTTTCTTCCCGCGCGCTATTAGAGAATGGAACGGTAGAGAAAAGTTATGAAAGTGGTTAATTTACCCTCTGCCAGGCACTTAAATGTGATTTGCAGAGTATCTATGTAGATGTAGAAATCGTGCAACATTTCCATGACACTTTCCCCCCTGTAACGTGATAAAACAAAATGAGCTGCCCTTCTCTGAACCTTTTCAATGTCTTCCGTCAGCTCCACCTGGTGAGGGGCTGACACTGGTGAACAACACTCCAGGAGAGGACGCGCAAGTGTGATGTAGGCAGTCTCTCTGGTGGAGCTGTTGCATCTTCGAAGCATTCTGCCTTTGGTTCGCCTTCCCCACAATATTTTCTATGTCTTCTCTCCAATCTAAGTTGTTTGTAATTGTAACTCCTAGGTATTTATTAGAATTTACGATCTTAAGGTTTGACTGATTTCTCATGTAATTGAAGTTCAGCAGACTTCTTTTAGTAGTCATGTGTATTACTTCATATTTTTCATTATTTAGTGTGAATTGCCAATTTTTGCACCATGTAGAAATTTTATTTAAACTGCTTTGCAGTTGCTTTTGATCCTCTGTTGACTTCACTAACCGATAAAGGACAGCATCATACACGAACAGTCTAAGGGAGCCATTCAGATTGTCTCCTAAATGGTTTATAAACACAAGGAAGAGTAGGGGACCTATAACGCTTCCCTGTGGAACGCCAGATATCACTTCTGTTTTACTTGATGCCTTACCGTCAATTACTACGAACTGTGTCCTTTCTGATAGGAAATCGTGAAACCAATTGCACAATTGGGGTGATATTCCATAAGCACGCAATTTCATTATAAGCTGCTTGTGAGGTACACTGTCAATAGCCTTCCGGAAATCCAGAAATATGGAATTGATTTGAAATCCCTTGTTGATAGCGCTTATCACTTCATGTGACTATTGGTTAATAGGTCGTTCTCTTCGAGGTAGTTCATAATGTTCAAACAAAGTATATGTTGCAAAATCCTACTGAAAATCAATGTCAATGAGATTGGCCTGTAATTTTGGGGATCACTCCTACTGCCTTTCTTGAATATTGGAGTGACTTTCCAGACTTTGGGTATGGATCTTTCGCTGAGTGATCAATTGTAAATGGTAGCTAAGTATGGAGCTATTGCATCAGCATACTCTGAGAGGAATCTAGGAATGCAGTTGGTATACAATCAGGCCCGGAAGATTTGTTTCTGTTTATTGACTTAAGTTGTTTTACTACTCCACGAACATCTGCTTATAAATTTCGCATGCTGGCATCTGTTCTTGGTTCGAATTCTGGAGTGTTTACTTAGTCTTCTTTGGTGAAAGAATTTTGGAAAGCTATGTTTAGAAATTCTGCTTTAGCAGTACTGTCATCGGTAGTATTACTATTGCTATCGCTTAGTGAAGATATTGTTTGTGTTTTGCCACTAGTGTACTTCACATATGACTAGAATTTCTTTGGATTTTCTGCCAGATCACGAGATAGGATTTCGTTGTCAAAACTATTATAAGCTTCTCACATTGAAGTCACGCTAGATTGTGAGTTGCTGTAAAAGATTGCCAGTCTTGGGGATTCTGTGTCTGTTTAAATTTTGCATGCTTTTTTCTTTGCTTCTGCAACAGTGATCTGACCTGTTGTGTGTACCAAAGGGGGTCAAGCCCCCTCTTTTATTAATTTATTTGGTATAAATCTCTTGATTGCTACTGATATTATGTCTTTGAAAGCAACAACTGATCTACACTCACATTTTTAGTTTTGAAAGACCGAAGACTATCACTCAGGAAAGTGTGAAGCAAATTTTTATCTGCTCTATTGAATAAATGTATTTTTTGTTTATTTTTGGTGCTTTTGGGAATTTTGATATTCAGTCTCGCTACTACAATTCTATGTTTGCTAATCCCGTATCTGTTTCGATGCTCTTTACTAGCTCAGGATTATATGTTGCTAGGAGATCAAGGGTATTTTCACTACCATTTACTATTCTAGTGGGTTCATGAACTAACTGTTCGAAGGAATTTTCAGAAAAGGCATTAAGAACTAGTTTGGACGATGTTTTATATTTGCCGTCGGTTTTGAATAAGTATTTATGCCAACATATCGAGGGTAAATTAAAGTCACCACCGATTATAACAGTATGCTTTGGGTACCTGTTTGAAATGTTATTCAACCTTTTTTTGAACATTTCAGCAATTGCATCGTCTGAGTCAGGGGGCTTGTTGCAGAGAAAGACCATATGGTAGCAATTCCAAAATCTCTCATGACAACAAATTAATTCTGTAGTTTTTCCATTGAGCGCTCCACCCAGCGGTAAAATATTCTATTTTCTTGACAGTAAGACAATGATATTTAAATGACTATAATTTTTGATTGAATGTTATAGACAAAAGAAACATCATGACAGAGATCATGAGGATACAACAAAATTATAAATGGCATAGATCTTCAGTATAAGGGATTTTGTAGTATGTAACACATTACATGAGTCCATTGGTAACTTTGTGTTGCATCTTGGAGCACAAAACCATAATTAATACTAATGCCTCATTTTTATTATATTATTTTTCCTCTCTCTAAGCAGCTAACTTTTGTGCTATATACCCATCTGGAACTAAAGTTTCTAGTTTAGTTACTAACAAATCACAAATTCTTAACATGTAGTCCCTGTTTCCTTTAGTACAAACAATTTCATATATGAAATTAATAACTTCATCTTTCATATTTAAATTTAGACCAGGTAAAAGCAAGTCAACATTCTGGCATATGGTGCATACACGATCAGTGTAAGTTTCTTTTTGAACCAGTCAGCACACACCATTTAGAATGCATTTTGGAAATCCCAATTCAATATAGAAGAATTTGCTTAAATGTTGCTTACAATTCTTCCAAATTACTAAATATTAAATGTTTATGAGCATGAACATAATACTATAAATCTTTTCCCACTTACTTACAGTTTTAATTTTTCTTTGATTAATTCAATCAAGTCAATATCTAAATCGTTAACCTTTAATTTTTATTCTAGTTTAGTTGCTATACCATCAAAGTCTGAACTACTCTGTCTAATTTTTCTTCTCTAACAAAGCATACAAGCCACTTTCTATCAAAAATTTTGACTAGTTCATTTAAATGTTTTGAAGTCTAGGGACTGATGACAATAGCTGTGTGGGCTGATAGGTTTACAAACATTTTTCATCACTTCACTGTTAGTGCCGTAACTGCTTTCTTTGTTTGCCTTCTTTTGATCTGCTCTTCAAATTTCACTTAAAGCATGCTTACAGCATGTTGAACAAGCTTATGCCTTCGAATGACAGTGGTTGTAATATTTAATACTTCACAGAACTATTCAGCAAGATCTAGTGAAACAACTTGCAAATCGTGGTCCCCCCCCCCCCCCCATCTTCCAGGCACTAAAATAGATAATCACATTCACGCAACTTCACCAGAAAAAGAAACACATACATTCACGCAATCACTCAGGCAACTATACACACACAACCACCATGTCCAGCCACTCCAGCACCACAAGCAACTACACTGTGAGTAAGATGGGCAGTGGAGGAGGAAAGGATGCAGGATAAAGGTGGGGAATGGAAAGTTCCGCATTGTAAAGGCACTGATAGGCGGGCATTTCAATTGAGGCAATGAATACAGTGAAGGGAAGGAGCAGGAAAAGATAAAAGGTAGGTGTAGAGGAGTGTGTGGAGAGTGCGTGGGGATTTGAAATGATAAAAATAATAAGGAAAGAATAAAAATAGGAAAAATATAGGAAAAAACAAATATATCAATAAAAATAAATATTTATATAAATAAAAAGTAGATGAAGTTTACTTACCAGACGAAGGAGCACAGGTAGTGACAGCAACACACACACACACACACACACACACACACACACACACACACACACAATGCAAGCTTTCGCAACCCAGTTGCTTCTTCAGGTAGAATGGGAGGAGAAGCAACTGGGTTGTGAAAGCTTGCATTTGTCTCTCTCTCTCTCTCTCTCTCTCTCTCTCTCTCTCTCTCTCTCTCTCTCTCTCTCTCTCTCTGTGTGTGTGTGTGTGTGTGTGTGTGTGTGTGTGTGTGTGTGCGCGTTTTGTTTGTGTTACTGTCACTACCTGTGCTCCTTCGCCTGTTAAGTAAACTTCATCTACTTTTTATTTATATTTTTCCTACTAGGAGTTTTTCCTCTATAATATTCGTATCATAAATTTGATAAATATTTATTTTTATTATTTATTTATTTATTCCTATCTTTATCCTACTTCATGCTGCTTTATAAACATTAAATTGTAACTTACCATTATCAGTGTAGCAAAACAATAATGTTCAGATTGTGTACTAACCACACTAGCTGCAACTTCTCATGGCTGCCATCTTGAAATATGCATGATCAGTAGTGACATCTGGTGCTGGAGGGAGATTTGGAAAATGTTCCATGATGAAATGATTTTAGTTTATGTGCTTTGTTTGTTTCTATAGTAGGCCTAGTTGTCATTTCGCAAAGATATTTTTAGTCTGTTGTAAAGGTAATTTTCTTCTCTCTCCAATGATACCATCCAGAATATTAGGGCATTGTAACTACAGGCTATACAGAGGAATTTGTAAATTAAGTTGTGAATCTTTATAAAAGTAATAATTATATTTTAAAGGATCATATGACATGTCATAATGCGATTAGAACAAATCTGATATAACATTTGAATTCTGCACAACATTTTACACCAGTTCAGAATATTTTAATATCTTTCCTTCCTTCTTCAATTTTAGGAGAAAATTGAATAAATTAAAATTACTTACTTAATTCACGATAACCACTCCCCCCCTCCCTTTTTTTTTGTATTAGCAGAAATTAGGGGGGCTCTAGTTCTCAAACAGCTTGGAAGATAGAGGTCTGAAATTTTAAACCAGTCATTATATATGAAGAGAAACCATGTGTACCAAATCTCATGAAAATCCAAGTCTGTGGGTCGCATGCCGTGGTTCAGTTGATATGGAATGACTCTGGCCAGTGGCAGGTTTGAACTGCTGCCCTCCGTAATCAGAGCCCTGTGTGCCAATCACTACAGCACATCACTCGGTGTATTCAGTCATAGGAATAATCTATTGTTATTACTAACAACACATATATACCAACTCATATGAAGTTTTAAGTTCGAATTATCAAAACACTCGCAAGCATGTGGAAGAAATCCTTGAAAAGATTTTCCAACCCAGCATCAAGAGAAAGAAAAGTTATCTTCTAATACTGACATTGTGTCTAAGATAGAGCAGTGTGGGGTCATATCTCAAAATACGAAAACATTATGTAATTAAAGATTGCCTATCGTTAAAGCTGTGATTCTACACAGTTGTGCACTATGATAATATCGGTGCATGCCTCGAACAGAGAGCCACATCAGGAAAGAAATTACATCAAGCTGTAAGTTTAAGATTTTGAGATAAAGACATACAACTCAGATAATGTCAAAATATGTAACCTATCACTGAATAATACACTGATTTAAAGGGAAAACAATCTTTTCATTTACAAAAATAAAGGAATAATATTGCTAAAATTCCAGTTTTCTGACAGAAATTCAAGGTCTTTTCCAGATTTGGTGCCCACCCTGCATATATTAGTGTGATGCTGAGCTATTTCAACAGACGCTAAGAATATTAATCCAGACTCTGACAATAACATCAATATACAAACTACATGCATCAATCGTATTATGTCAGTGTTGTCGGATGCCTTTTGACCTATCTATTTGTAAACAAAGTTTAGGTCTGTATTCACCATCGTCAGCTGTGAAGTGAGCAGGTAAGGACTTAATATGAACAGAGGAAGGGATCAGGGCTGAAATAAAAAAAAGTAATCCAACAAGCCACTAAATGAAAGACTGGGACAACACAACCATCAACAAATGTAATTAAGAGTCCAATAGAAGGACACTCAGTAACTTGGTGTGAGGTAGAAACAGCATTAAAGAGCATGTGCACTGGAAAGTCAAAAGGCTTTGCGATCTCAGCTCACATAAGACAGAGACTCCTGGAATAACACACATTGATTATGTAGTGTGTAAATGATTTGGATAGAAAACAAAATCCCTGAAGATTGGAGTAATCATGCATCTTTTCAAAAAGAGTAATCAGCAAAAATTTGGAAACTACACTATCACACACCCTTAAGCTGCTATATCAGACTTGTAAATATAGTAGATCCTCTGCTTGAGGAAGAATAATGTGTATTGAGAAATGAACAAGCTATTATGGATCTTATCTTTCCAGTAACTATACTGTTAAAAGTATTAGGAATATTGAAGAAATCTTGTATTTGTGGACGTTGAAAAAGCATATGACCGAGTCCCTCAAAACAAGAAATGGCAATGTTTGGAAGACCGAAAGGTGCCATAGTACCTAATTGATAATTTTCAGTTGCTAAACCAAAGGTGTTAACAGCCTTTGTCCAGCTACACAAAGGTTGATCAGAATGTTTTGAAACAAAGAGAGGTTTCCAACAATGAAGGGCCCTATCACCACACCTGTTTTTTATAGTAATGAACAAGATCATAAAATCCATAAAGATAATAGAAAGTTACCCAAATGTATTTTTTTTCCTCTCTTTTTTTTGCCCCCCCCCCTTCTGATGTTTATCTAGGAAGACAGAAGAAGCAGCACAAAATAAATAAATAAATAAAAAACTGAATGACTGGAAAACATATTCAAAAATTTTAGGCAGTGGAAATGACCAACAGGAAGGAACATCCTTAAACACAGTTCTAAAAGGAGCCAAAGTAGAATCTGTTTCCCATTTCAAGTACCTAGGAGGCATGCCACTAAAGACACATCATTAAGCAGGAAGTACTCAGGACAGAGAAAGCATCGAATTTTTGCAGTCAAATAATCAGAAATCATCTATGGGGCGATAAAAAGCAACCAAAGCAAAATAGACCATGAACCACACTTATTTCATACCAATCCTTGCATATCTTTCCCACCTGACCCACCCAAACCTGCGAGTTGGGTTTTAATAATGCTGCTGCTCAACAATGCAACTTATGGGTTTACCTCTGGATGGTGACATCTGTGGAAGTTCCTGGATTGTGATTGTTAGCTGTTGCATTCACATCAAAGAGAAGCAGATCATTTTAAACTTGCACAAGAAGATACTCATGCAGCCACAAGGTAAACATAATGTAATTTCTTATATATACTTATTTTACAGCACTGCTGCAGTATTTTAGACAGAGAATGTTTTATTTTACATATTTAGAGTGCCTAAGCAAATTTATGAAGTATCAGTTGTATGTCACACATTTTTATTTTGAGTAGCACTGATTGTGTAGGTCAGATGTAATTGCAATAGGCTACCACAAATGTTTGCACTAATATCTAACAACAAACAGTACTGCTTCATGTTTTAGTACACAAAATTGAACATTATATTTTTTCTTTAGGTTTAATAGAAGTAGAAGTGCTAAAATTTTTATTGCACGATTCCAATTTAAGTGATGTACCGAGTGAAACTGAAGATGAGGATTTTCAGCAAGTAATTTGCCACACAATATTTTAGAGGACAGTGATAGTTCTGATGATAGTGGAACTGGTGATAATAGCAAACAAAATAAAGATCAAGAAGTGCAGCAGAAATCACACATTTCTTGCACAAGCAGGAGACTTCTGTTCTGGAAAAAACAGTTTACATCTAACCCTCCTCCGCCTCCAAAGGATTATACTACAATTCAGGTTAGTGTTGATCATAAATCAGTGTAAGGAAATGCCCAAAAATATTAAATGTCTTGTAATCTTTTATTATATAGTGCCATAAACTCATTTTGTGTAGTTATTTCCAAATTTCAGAATTCACCAATTGTCAGATCTCCACTGCAGTACTTCTCAGATTATTTTAGTGACAAAATTTATGATTTAAGTGCATTGTACATAAATATGTATAACGTACAAAAGACAGTTCTACATCTACATCGATACTCTGCAAATCACATTTAAGTGCCTGGCAGAGGGTTCATTAACCACTTTCATAACTTTTCTCCACCGTTCCATTCTCTAATAGCGCGTGGGAAGAAAGAACACCTAAATCGTTCCGTTTTCGATCTGATTTCTCTTATTTTATTGGGATGGTCATGTCTCCCTAAGTAGGTGGGTGCTAGCAAAATATTTTCACATTCAGAACTAAAAGTCGGTGATTGAAACTTCACAAACAGATCACGCCGCAATGAATAACGTCTTTCTTTTAATGAATTCCACCCCAATTCGTGCAACATTTCCGTGACACTTTCCCCCCCGTAATGTGATAAAACAAAACGAGCTGCCCTTCTCTGAACCTTCTCAATATCTTCCGTCAGTCCCACCTGGTGAGGGTCCCACAAGGGGCAACAGTACTCCAGGAGAGGACGCACAAGTGTAATGTAGGCAGTCTCTTTGGTGGAGCTGGTGCATCTTCTAAGCGTTCTGCCAATGAAACGTAACCTTTGGTTCACCTTCCCCACAATATTTTCTATGTGTTCTCTCCAGTCAAAGTTGTTCGTAATTGTAACTCCTAGGTATTTGGTAGAATTTACGACCTTAAGGTTTGACTGATTTATCGCGTAATTGAAGTTCAGCGGATTTATTTTAGTGGTCATGTGTATTACTTCACACTTTTCTTTATTTAGTGTCAATTGCCAATTTTCGCACCAAGTAGAAATTGTGTCTAAATCGCTTTGCAGTTGCTTTTGATCCTCTGTTGACTTCACTAACCGATAAACGACAGCATCATCCACAAACAGTCTAAGGGAGCTATTCAGATTATCTCCTAAATCGTTTATAAACATGAGAAAGAGTAGGGGACCTATAACGCTTCCCTGTGGAACGCCAGATATCACTTCTGTTTTACTCGATGACTTACCGTCAATTACAACAAACTCTGTCCTTTCTGATAGGAAATCGTGAATCCAATCGCACAATTGGGGAGATATTCCATAAGCACGCAATTTCATTAGAAGCCGCTTGTGGGGTACAGTATCAAAAGCCTTCCGGAAATCCAGAAATATGGAATCGATTTGAGATCCCTTGTCGATGGCACTTAACACTTCATGTGAATAAAGGGCAAGCTGTGTTTCGCAAGAGCGATACTTTCTGAATCCGTGCTGACTATTGGTTAATAGGTCGTTCTCTTCGAGGTAGTACATAATATTCGAACAAAGTATATGTTCCAAAATCCTACTGCAAATCGACGTCAATGAGATAGGCCTGTAATTTTGGGGATCACTCCTATTGCCTTTCTTGAATATATATGTTGTTGTTATAATCGAAAAATGCAACTTCTGAGCAACTAAAGAATTTTTTTTTTTTTTTTTTTTGTTAACTTAGTGATGGGCTGCATTTCTTACCTTAGGATACGTATGTATTGGGAAAGTGATGTGGAGTTACCAACTGTGAGCAAGTATGTCAAGAGACAGAATCATCTCACACAGACAAAACATATATTTTGTTGCTACAGAGTCACCTTCAGAGACAGTTCAAGTTTTTTTGGCACAGTTTTCATTAACATTAACATCTTGACTTTTAGCTTGGCTTTCCTTTCTTTCTGGTGTTGTTATCAATGCTTGCCCATGGCCATTCTGAATTTCAGTAAGTCCTCTTTTGGAATTTTGCTCATGGAAAGTGAAAACTGTACTAGTCACTGTTAACGAATCAATGTCACAAGCTGCCAAGAAATCATCAGGCACTCTACGCCATAGATGAGCAAATGACCCCTTTTCTTAGTCGGCTTTTACTGAAACAGTATGTTCGTAATAAACAAAGACTGAAAAACTGTTATTTGCACTTCATTAGAGACTTAAAAAAAAAAAAAAAAAAAAAAAAAAAAAGGAAAATCTGAAAGGGTGAGTGTCATGAATATGTCCGTTCCAATGATGCTACTGTAGTAGTTGAATGAAAAGACAATCAAAAAGTAGTTTTAGCTTCCAAATGTGCTGGAATAGGGTTCAGTACAGAGAAGATTGCAGAGAAAAACAAAATTCTGAAAAGAGCTATTTTGGACATACTAACATTCAGAATGGCCACTGGGCAAGCATTGATAGCATCACCAGAAAGAAAAAGTCATGCTGAAAGTCAAGATATTAATGATAATGAACTGTGCTAAGTAAAAACTTACTCCCTACCTGTGAAATCAGTGATTGACAAGCATTTGACCACTGGCTCATTGTGGATGACATACCGACACCAAGATGATGCAGGTTTGAATACTGTAACAGCAGGATGAAGGCACGGTGCATTAAGTGTGACCAATATTTGCGCATGTCAGAAGGAAGAGTCTGTTTTCATTTGTTTCATTGTAAAAAAATGTGTGTGTGTGTGTGTGTGTGTGTGTGTGTGTGTGTGTGTGTGTGTGTGCGCGCGCGCGCGCGTGTGGGCGCAAGCGTATATGCTCGTACACCCCCCCCTCTCTATCACAGTTGTTAACACGTGTTCAATAACCCATTGTACGTTATTTGGTATGGAATACCATATTCCCAAGATTTAAATGTTGTAGGTCAAGTGTATTTCCAATTGTGAAATAAAGAAGTTATATGGATGCAGGAACTTGGGCTTTCTTAGATGGGCTAATATATGCTATAGTTCAGTTCCTACAATTTTTTCAGTAGAAACTTTTTAATCTAAAGAGAAAGGTTTAGATTTTGTACATATGTTCCTTATACTGAATATTCCTGGTCTACGAGTCTGAAAAAAAGAAAATGTAAATAATTTCATTAAATAAACTCGATCATGGGAATTTATTTTATTTAAGGTACTGCCCCCTCATAGATTACTTTGAAAATTTTACAATATTACTATAGGTATTTCTTTATCTCACACAATAAAAATCAGTTTGTAGAAATGGTTGGAAGTATGGAAATCATGCTACGTAAAAAAAATTAAATTGGTAATTTATGACAACCATGTCATCCATAAATTTTGTAATTAAGTGGAGGCTACATTGGATTTCCCAAGGAATGCTGTTTATTACCTCTAAATGTATTTCTTTGTGCATTTCCTTTGGTAGGAGTCTAGTGTTCACCGACAATGCTGTTATGAGCTCTTGCACTGACTTGCATCACAGTTCATTATTGAGAAGCTATCCATCCTTTTCATAATACTGTTGCTTCCAACCTAGACTTTCCATTGACAGTTTATTGTTGTTCATACATTTAGTTGTCACAGTTTCACTTCTGAAACAATTTGGATTATTTATCTAAAGACCACAAGCAAAGACCACAATGGTATGTGCTTGTGCACGTGATGAGAAGGGAATGGGGACAGCTGCGGAGAACAATGGAGTTACAAAAGGAGGCCGGGAGAAGAAGAGGCAAACCAAAGAGAAGATGGATGGACTGCATCACTGAAGACCTGAGAGAGAAGGGACTAGCCAGGAGGACACATGGGACTGAGGGAAATGGAAGGCAAAAAAATCAGGAACAGCGAGCCCTGAACTGAGACAAGCTGAAAAAGAAGATGATCTTTTCTTAGAGCATAAGTATGACCAATTGCTGTGGTGACATCAATTTCACACAGAATATGAGAGAATGGGACATCACAAACATCATTTTCAGGTCAATAGGACCGAGATGGTCCATGAAGATGCATGAACCATACTACAAGTAGTATGGAAAGTACAAGTAGGCAATGTTTTCTTGGAGAGTACCTTCAAGATTCATGTGATAGTGCCCTGAGTGAACTAAGTGATGAAGAACAAGAACTTATATTATTGCCAAGCAACAGTTATCCATAGTGAAATAAAAAAATTTCGCTAGGTAGGCGATGTGAGATGTTTCTTTTATTAAACTTCAAAACATATCGATTTCGTCCCTATGATGGGACATCATCAGTGCTGTTAAAAACAAGGTACCTTGGTCAGACATTGAAATTAAAATAAGATTACATACACCAAGAATGTTATACTTATAAAATAGAATTCTATACCAGAATTGCAAGTCATGATGACCTATGTGCCAGGTTAAAACATTTTTATCAGTCATGTCATAAAAAACATTTAAAAAATTTTTAAGCAGAGCACATAGGTCATCATGACTGGCAATTCTGGTATGTAATTCTATTTTATGAGTATAACATTGTTGGTGTATGCAATCTTATTTTAATTTCAATGTCTGACCAAGGTACCTTGTTTTTAACAGCACTGATGATGTCCCATCATAGGGACGAAATCGATATGTTTTGAAGTTTAATAAAAGAAAGATCTCACATCGCCTACCAAGCAAAAACCTTTTATTTCATTATAATTCTGTGGTGGGCTGGCACAAAAATGGAATCTAGTTACAAGTGATCCATAGTATTTATCTGATTCAAATGTGTGTTATATAAGGAACTCATAGTTTGATGGGGTGATATATAAATGTTTAATAATGATTTTGCAACCAAGATCACATTTTTCATTTATTAAGTTACCGGTTTCAGCGTGCTCGACGCCATCTTCAGACCTGTCGTAATTTACATAACTTCATGATATTTTTTATATACTAAAAGAGTACATCCAGGTTGAGGCATCACCAAACATAAAATTACTAGTCACTAATAAAATATATACATCCATCTTCTAATGGGTCTGAAGCGAGGTACTTCAAAGTCTAAGTTCAGTATTAATTGAAGTTCAGTATATTCAATGCGTGTGTTAAGCACAAAGACAGGTACTGAGCAGATTTGCTGTGACCCCTTTAAGAGCCATAAATGACATGTCTCATCTGGATTGTGTGAAGTTAAATTAGAAAAAGCAAAGGACTTCAAAATCAGAGGATTTATGATTGTTCTTGGGGAAAAGGGTACGTCCTTCCTGCACCAAACTCATCAGCGGAAAACAGGCAAGTGACAACTCATCATATGATACAAATATCACTAATGTGAATGTGCAGACTCCTGAAGAAACTGTACCAAATACTCGTTTAATCAGTCTGGAAATATCTCCTGCAAAGCTGCATTTGGTTGTTTGGCAAAGTTGGTATGTAGCAGCCAAACGTAAATTGGAATCAGCAACTCAGTTGTTAAAAACTAAAATTTTGCATCTGTATCAAACTGAACTGGTTACTTATAAGTACTAATGAGAGCTTTTTAATAATACTTGAAGGAAGGGCAAAACATCATTATGAACTCACAGATAAAATAAAACAGAAAATAGAACATGCAAGTAATTGCGAAAAAATTCAATTACTGACTCTTGTGCCCCAAATCTGGTCTTGACCAAAAGTAAGTCTGACATTTCAAGTTTCTGCATATTTGGTGCAACAAGGAAGAGCAAGAGCTGGGAAAGTGTATTTTATCAATACCAGAACAAACAAAGAGGAAAGACATTACCATATGATACAGTACTGAATGTGAAGAGTTTTTATTTAGATGAAAACTCAAGAAAAAAACAAAGTGAGCACCAGCAAAAATACATATGAACAAAAGAGCTTTGTTTAAGTAATTTGGCTAAAATGTATTATCTCCACAAAAAGAAGTATCCTTAATTGTTTAAGTGATTTGGCTGAAATATATTATCTCTATGAAAACAAGTATCCTGAAGACAAAGTAGGATTTTCAAAATTTGCTACTCTTTGACAGAAACAGTGCATACTTGCAGAATTGTCAGGAACACGTACCTCATGTGTCTGCACCTACCACCAGAATTTTAAATTGCTATTTCTATCAAAGAAACATACCAAGATCTAATTAATATAATAACGCATGAAATAAGTAACCGAACCTGTATGCTTCGACTGTGTTATAAGTGCCCCAACAGTTCTGTACTTCAAATGCACTTAGAAAATGATCCTAATGAGATGGTGCAGTACAGCCAATCACAATCTGATTATTAAAAATGAAGAAGGAAATACTTAATGAAAGCTCAGTGATAATTTTAATGGATTTCAGTGAAAATCTTGTTAGTACAGGTGTACCATTGGAATAATGGTAGCTGCACTCTTCACACTGTTGTTACGTACGACAAAAAAAGGTGATGAAATTGTGCAATTTCCTTTTTCCACGCTTTCAAGGGGTGAAAACAGTTACTGGAACAAGATCTGTGTGTCACATTACACCACTACCACCAACCAAGATGGGAGCAAAAATACTATGTTGTGGTAATACCACACACAATTACTCCACATGGAATGCTCTTTCCAGCCCAATTGATATGTTGCATGTGCATATGACTCTTATTGGTACTATAGGATTGTTGAGAAGGTGAATGGTGAAAAAGGAGACATAACAGTGAGGTTCATGCATCCTCATGGACCATCTCGGTCCTATTGACCTGAAAATGATGTTTGTGATGTCCCATTCTCTCATATTCTGTGTGAAATTGATGTCACCACAGCAATTGGTCATACTTATGCTCTAAGAAAAGTCTTCAAGGTTGGTGGAGTAAAAGTGGTCCTCGTACAAAAAATTATTACATGTAAAACAAAGTGTCTTGTCACGTGTGTCCTTCCCAGTTAACTTGAATACGGTATCAGCATTTTTATATTATTGTAATAGTACTGACGTCTGAGAAAGTATTCAAATGCTATAAACAAACACTGGATTAACTTCATTTGTAACACGAAAGTTCCTGACAACAACGTTACTGTTCATACATTATGTAATCTATGAATATATAGTATGTAATTTATGATTTTTTTTTTTTTTTGTGATACGAAAATTATAGGGAGAAATTCCTAGCAGGAAATATATATAAAAAATAGATGAAGATTACAGGAGCACAGGAAGTGATAGTAGCACAAATATTTAAATTCACACACACACACACACACACACACACACACACACACACACACTAGCTTTCGCAGTCTAGCTGCTTCTTCAGGCAGAAGGGAAGTAGAGGGAAAAGGAAATGATGAGGGTTTTAAGGGAGTGGGTAAGGAGTCATTCCAATCCCGGGACAGGAAAGACTTACCGTGTGTGTGGGGGGGGGGGGAGGAGGGTAAACAAATACACACCCACCCACACATATACACAAACACAAGCACACCTAGGTAGACATACTGTAGAAACTGGTATCTCTTTGGTTTCTACAGTATGTCTGCCTAGGTGTGCTTGTGTGTGTGTGTGTGTGTGTGTGTGTGTGTGTGTGTGTGTGTGTGTTTGTTTACCCTCCTTTTTGTCCCCCAAGGTAAGTCTTTCCTGTCCTGGGATTGGACTGTCTCCTTACCCACTCCCTTAAAACCCTCATCATTTCCTTTTCCCTCTACTTCCCTTCTGCCTGAAGAAGCAGCTAGGCTGCGAAAGCTAGTGTGTGTGTGTGTGTGTGTGTGTGTGTGTGTGTGTGTGTGTGTGTGTGAATTTATTAATTTATTTGTGCTACTATCACTTCCTGTGCTCCTTCGCCTGGTAAGTAATCTTCATCTATTTTTATATATAAGTATATTTGTTTTATATTAGTTTTGGTTGCATTCTGTGCATATTTTATCTTAACCCTCCACTGCATGGTATTGCCGTTTGGTAACGCAAATTTGTGTTACTTTTTCACACATACTTCTTGTTGACAGATGACAACACCATGCACATCATATACAATGGAGTCTGTTCTAAGCATTTAGTTGATCATTTCCTCCATAGAATGCAGCACAGGCATGAATTGAGGAGAAATGACACAAAGAGCGCTCCAGCGGATTTTACTCACTGTTGAGCATTAATGTAATTACAAACTGATACGACTTCTGTCAAGTGAAACAAAATTACCACGTTACAGACATCTAATAGGAGTAGAAAACATGTTATATACAAATATTTAGCTGCAGAGTGACTTATATCTAAATGCATGATGTTGACAATGGCAACAGGCAAATAATGACTTTCACATTGTTAAATGAGTTATATAATTATTTTTTTTTTCAATATTTTTCCCCGGCATAGGTGAACATTTTCTACCATACCTATATTTTTTGTGCTGAAATAAAAATTCATGCAGTGAAGGGTTAATAAATTTTGTTATTGTTACTTAAGTAGTTAAAAGTATTTCTCTCAAGAATATTATGGCATTGGTCTTAATAGTTACAGAGAAATGTTCTAAAGATATGTGTTTTTTTTTTAAGAGGCTATTCATTTTGCAATACAGATTTATTTATTTACCTGATAGGAAAAATATGTATTAAATTTAGAGGTCATTGGCATTTTGCCCCCTCTGTAACTCACTGAAAAAATTATAAAGTGATCTATAAGTAGTAAAGTTTCATCAAAATAAATAAATAAATATGTATAAAAATAGAGGTCTTTTAACTTACCCAAAGTGCAGGCTCGTTGACAGACACAAAAACAAATAAAAACACACACAAACACAGATTCAAGCTTTCGCAACCGTTGGCCGCTTCATCAGGAAAAGGAAGGAAGGAGGGGGAAAAAGGGAAGGATGTGGGTTTTAAGGGAGTGGATAAGGAGTCATTCCAATCCCGGGAGTGGAAGGACTTACCTTTTTTCCCCTAAGGTATGTGATTGTGTGTGTTTTTATTTGTTTTTGTGTCTGTCAATGAGCCTGCAATTTGGTAAGTTAAATGACCTATTTTTTATACATATTTATTTATTTTTTAGGTGTGTTTGCGTTTGGATATGTGTGAGTGTGTGTGTATTTGTTTACGTTCCTTTTTGTCCCCTAAGGTAAGTCCTTCCACTCCTGGGATTGGAATGACTCCTTTTCCACTTCCTTAAAACCCATATCCTTCCCTTTCTCCTCCCCTTTTTTCCTCTTTTTCCTGAAGAAGCTGCCAGTGGTGGCGAAAGCTTGTATGTGTGTTTGTGTGTAATTTTATTTGTAGGCTATCTATCGACGAGCCGGTCCTTTTGGTAAGTCATCTATTTTCTATTTTTTATATTTATTTATTTACTTTGATGAAACTTTACTACATATAGATAACTTTATAATTTTTTCAGTGAGTTACAGAGAAAGCAAAATGCCAAAAATAAATAAATAATAAAAATAAAATTAATCTACAAAATGTTATATTGCAAATATGATGTCATAAAATATGTGTCAATGTATATTAGAGAAAAAATTTTCAGTCTACCTCTATTAATTTAAAAACTATAGCCAGTTTTGAAATTTTTACCGTCTGCTTCAGAAGTTTTACGTAGAATCAATTTCTCGAATTACTTACAACAGAATGTAAATAAAGCATTAAAAATTAGCAAAAGTTAATTAAATTCAATACAAAATCAGTAGACAAATTCCCAGATATTAATTAGATAGTGTGTATCATGGCCTGGATGACTTTACATGGAATGACCCGCTCTACTAAACAAAGACTTCAACAGAAATGAGATTCAACAGAACTATGAATCAAACAATTTTTTAAAGGGCAAAATCAGGAATGAAGTGAACAGAAGAGTAGCTGGTATTGAGGCTTCTGTTACCAATGTCATAAAAATAAATAAATAAAAAAAATAAAAAACACAGGCTTCAGTGGTGTGGGCACATGTGGGAATGAACTGTGAAAGACCTTTCAATATGATCATCATAGGAAGAAGACCACAGGAAATACCAACAAAATACTGGATACAGACTGTAAGAACAGATGTGGAGGAGAAAGAACACAAATGGGTGCATGTCCTGGAAAAGAGGATGTACGAATGCAGAAGGAGAGTGTGAGCACTTCCACACAACCCCTGGTAAACTGGAGTTGAGAAATAATGATGAACTTTTTGATTTGGGACAGTATGAAAATTTCAGTATACTCCACTATTTCACAAAATTGTCAAGAATACTCATAGTGAGGAGTTTCTTATGATACAATTACTTGGCTGAAGTCGAGCACACAGTCGGAGTGGCATTTCAGTAGCAGTCATAGGTTTTGACTGTTTTGTCTTAAAACACTGTACAACCAATGCCAACATCGCTGCACCATGACACGTAAGTCAAATATGCTTCTGACTGTGTGCCCAACTTTTTCTCCACTATTTTATTGGAGAAACTGTGCCCATTGTACAAGCATTCCAAGGTGTGTATGACAGGTTCTTGGTAATTTCCTCACAACCAAAAATTACAAGCATTAGTAGCATTCTTTGAAGCTATACTAGTTTCAATAAGTATTAAAAAAAGAAGAGAAACATCTATTTAATGCTCAAAATGTTAGTTACTACCTACTATGCATTAAATCAGTGCTTTTCCATGCAAGTAGACTTGATTTTGAATCGTGGTGTCTCCACCCCATCCTCTCTCCTTATCCCAAAGCAATTAAATTCATTAACTGTTGCAGTATTAGTTGGCATCATGTAGGAAGATACTTCCGCACATAGAGGCACAGCATTGAAGGAAGGAGCTATGGCTGAGCACCAACAGCAGAGGTTGCAGGAAAAACATTTATTAACTCGTGGCCAGCCACGTGCCTACAAAATGAATATTTTTGGCTGCCAGTGTGGTGATGGAAGGGGATGCACACAATGGTTGAAAACTGGAGCACCTTCCTATGTGATGCGGACTATAACAATGTAGATTATTTTTTGTTTTCCCAGCATGTTTAACTGAATTTTCCTCACTCCACAGTCAAGAATAAAACATTTGATAAATGTGACACTTATTTGGGTTATGAATTAGAGTAGATATATATTGTCAAAGAAAATAAGAGAGCCATTTTAGATGACGGAACTATAGACTACCAAAATAACCTAAAAAGGAAAGCTTGTTATGTAACTTTAAACAATAAAATTTAATAAACTAAAGCTGCTATACAATAAAGTGCATAAGAAGGCTTAGTTGACTGAAGAATATGAAAATATTACGAATTTTACCACAAAACTTTTTGGTTTGAGGAAACTGATGACAGAGGTCACAGCTGTCAACACATGTGAAACTCAATGTCTATAATGTCTGAATTTTGCATGTAACAAGTTCTTATACAACTGCAGCAATGGCCATAGGGGAATCTTGAAATTTTCAAGGCAATTAAAAATCTTGCTGTTCTCTTTCTTTTACTTTATATACATTTTCTGAGCAGATGTACCTATAACTACTGACATGTGGAGGTCATGACATTCAAGTCACAGATTTTCTTCAAGCTTTGTATCCTTTTAGCAGAGCTTTAGGACTAAGGCGCAATGCTTAATGTTCAGCTATATCTAAGTCATACGCAAGAGAAAGCGGTTGTCCAGTGGTTAGCATTCTGGCTTTTCAATCGGTGGATCGCAGTTCAATCCTAGCTCATACTGTAGTCCCCCCCCCCCCCCCCTTCTTCAACACTGGTCATATTAGTTCACATATATTACATTTTAAAGGTAATATAAGGAAAAAAGGAAAAAATCTAGATGCATAGACATTAATTGAATGTTCAATGTTATTTGTCTGTTTACATATATTATCACAACAAATATTATATTTATAATTTTTGAGAAGTAAACAACGAAATGCATAATGTTTTCTAGAAACGGTATACTTCTTGTGATTTCCAAAATCCCTTGCACCTGCATTTGGGACCGCAATGGACGCTTCGAACTGCAGGCGCAGGTTGCACTTGTCAACAAGGGGAGGGGCAGGTCTCATTGGACAGTGAGCCTGCATGGCAATGAGATGTTGCTAGTGTAGCAAGAACAAACTGTGATTGATTATGATGTTTCCATAAGATTTCAATTTTCCTGCAAAATGGAAGTGACTTCCACTTCTCCAACTACTGCAGATGGCGACTGCCACCTGCATAATACAGTTTCGAAACTTCAATTAAAAGATGCATTTGTGTACTGTGTGAGTCTTGCACATGCATGCGTTTTTTAACATATCCTTTCAATAATATGACCAGTGTTAAAGAAACAAAAGATGATAAAAACAAATGATGGCATGAGCGGGTTGAACTGGCGATCCACCGATTGAAGAGCCAGAACACCAACCACTGGACCACCGCTTTCTCTTACTTATGGCTTACATGCAACACACGGTTACATGTTCGACGCGAGAAACTACTACTGCGATTTTCTCAGAATGGTTTAAGTATTGCACCTTAGTCCTTATACATTTCGCTGTCCTAATGTGTCTGCTAAAATGGTACAAAGTTTGAAGAAAATCTGTGATCTTAATGTTGTGGCCTCCCCTTTGAGTTTATTTCACATCTTCATAGGTAATTCTCTGTCAATCCGACCTAAACAAACCAAATTCTCGGCAACTATCTTTGATTTACCTAAAACTTTGCTTATTTGTTTTCCCTGTGGAGAAAATCAACATTTTAGTATATTATATGTTTCCATTTTATGGTACTATATAGTTATGAAATTTTGTTATTCTTAACACTGCATTGGTACAAATGGCACTTGGTAAAACAAAGAAAGTACCACTTGGGATTGTACAATCATCCACTTTATAAAAACAACTGGTGTTGAATAACAAACATTAAGCATTTGGACAGGTAACAGGATCTTTAGTCCACATGCAATCATAATCCACTGCAGTCTTTGACAGCGGCTGTGGTAGATCTGCTGTGGCATGAACACAGCAGTGCAGACGGTACAAGACATGGCGTGAAAACACAGTGGCATGGACTCCTAGACCATTAAAATAAAAAGTTTCATCTGACAGGTAGCTGCAGCAAGCTGTCAAGTGCCAACAGCACACTTACATTCTGTGACCAAAGGCCGTCACAATCACTTTAATTAACATCCAAATAATGTAAAACTGTATATCCTACAGTGAAACAATTTTAAAAACAGTATCTCATACCTTCAAATAAAGTTACAACAGGAAAATGTACTCTCATGTTTTGTATTTTAGAAAAGATTTTGTTCACCATCAGCTGTATGACATGACAGTGCCCTCAGGCTGATGCCGCGCACTTGTATACTATAGAGCCACACACCGGCACATTTAAATCGCGTGCGCGTTCCCGCGCACGGGAAATATAAGCTTCGGGAAGTTTATGACGTAGGGGTTTTTCCGCGGGACTGGAAAAACGGAAGCCGAGTCGCGCGGGGGAAGGGGAGAGTCGTGTGGATTGCCGAGGACAGCGGAGCGTGGTTGCTCGTCGTGGCGTTTCTGTAAAAAACGTGGGATAGTTTCTTTCGCGGCCAAAGTGCAGTTTTCTTTATGCCTTTGCAGTTAAAGGATTTTGGTGTGTGGGCTAAAGTGCGTAGTTGCGTGGGGGCTAGAGTCATACAAAAAAAAAAACAAAAAAAAAAAAAAAATATTTTTATAACATTAAATACGTGCAGTGTGATAGACAAATTAAACTTATTTAAAACAACAGCTGTGTGGTGAATTAAATTTATTTAAAACAACAGCAGTGTGGTGAACATTATTCTTTCGCAACTCACCCTGTACGCCCATAAGTGTGTAAAATTAGTATGTACTTTTATTTATTTATTGGATAATATATTAAGGTGCACGTGGACGGAACAGCACCAAAGCGGGAATCATATAGTGTTATCCCCTAAACGACCACAAAACATTTTTCCATCTGAAAGAGGGAAAAGCATGTTCCGCCCCGTCGCAGCTGAAATATTACAAGATGTGAAACAGATGACTGAAAACCTTTTTGCAATATAATGCTGAAAGCATGGGCTGTAAGTTACTTATTTTTATAGCAAACAAGTTTTAATTTTTTGTTTCTGAACCTAATGATCATTCAAAATTTCAAGGATCCTAAATGACATACTTTTGACTTAAATGAAATGTCAAATGATATGACCAACAAGAGGTATCCAAAATGTAAGTTTACCTATGTTAACAAAAATCACAAACTTTATCATAATGTAATAATTGTACAATGATTTAGTTACTTTCACACACAACATACTATGTTTTACCAAGCATTTCAGGTAACAAAGTCTCTTTCATCCAAACCATATAGTACTAAATGAGGTCCAGTACTTGCAACCCCATGTTCACAATTGATGTTACATCATGATTGATGTTGAAGTGCTTACCTCCAAATAGTCCATGTTGGACATATAAGAATATCACTTGTGGTAATGTCTGATGAACATGGGGGATGCTAAAACATTTCTCAGTTGAAGATTTTTTAGCTCTGCCTGGGTCATTTGAGAGGATGAGCACTGTCTAGCAGAAAGAGATTACAAAACAAAAGTTGACCAGGACAATGTCTCTTGATGGCAGTTGACATATTCCATAAGACATTATAGCCCAGCTATGCAATAACTGTGGTTCTGGAAAAATGATGCAACATCAGCAAGCATATGAAAAATGGGAACTGGACAATACAGTCTCATTTGGGTTAATGAGTGATTGGAAGATCCTGACGGAAGTGCAGATTGAAAAGTAACACTCGTGCATGGTCTTGCAGTGACATGCTGAAGGAGAGTGTCCTCATGTATGCACAAACTTATGAAATTTATTCTTTCAGTTTTATGAGCCCTATTCTCAAGAAACAACAGTTATGTTACATGCTTGAATTCTGAGGCCTCTAGCAGCAGATGGTTGCAACTTAATGTAGCATGGGTGTGTACATGGAGGGTGAACAGGTGGTAGTGCAAGTGTGTGAGTATGGGGCTGGGAGATGATTGCAGTAGAAGACCAGTACAGCAGTAAGCATTACATCATCAATGTTAAGCTTTGCTTTATTTCCGAGTAAAATGTCAAGACACTATTCTCATAATGCATTCTGAAGCTTCAAACAATTGTTGAATTCAGAACTTTCAATAAACTTAAGTCATTATATTATTTAATGAGCTTGAAACCAAAGAAAATCAATATTGATGTAGAGCCCAACTTAACTATAATTTACAGAATGCACTTGCATCAAACAACATTTGATAAAACTCTCCAAAAGGCTGTCCATGGACTCACCTTGAAATGTGAGGACATTAGAAATGATTGGTGTTTTTTAATTAAATCATGGAACAAGGTAGGTATATGGGAAAACAGAAGTGCAATACCATTTTACCTATTCCATTTGCCAACATTTGCAATATATCTCTGACAAGGGCATCTCATGGACAACCAATAATAAAGTTGACCCAAAATTTGATCACATCCAGATACATAGTAGTTGTACCTTGGGATAATCACTGAACAAACCACAACAGAATAAGTTACCAAAAAATCTAGGTCTCCTTTAAGATAACCATCACTAGTCTTCTAAATGAGAGAATAGTACATGGTTCCCATTCCTTGTGTGCTTGCTGTTGATGAACATCCTTAAGGCCCGATTACACTGAGTTCGAAACATTGTTCACAACATTATGGCTGCTACTAGACTGCTGATGTTCACAACATGTTGGCGAAACAGTGTTCCGGCTGTGTCGGTAAAGATCAAAGGAACATTGTTCTGTGGCCTGTAACTATGAACTGCCTATACACAGCGCTAGTGTTTGTTTTTATTTTCCTACTGATCCGAGTATTGTGTCATCTGTCATGGTTTTCTGTGTGATGGAGTGTAGCAGGGAGAAAATGTACCATCTTATATCATTATATGAGGAAGAGCAGTGATTATGGAACGTGCATTTGGCAAGGTACAAGAACATGAGAGAGATACATGATTCTTTCAAAATAAATAAAATAAAAAAAGATGCTGTGGTGCTGGGTACCTGCAGCAGTGACTTTGATAAGAAATCTCATTTCAGAACACTGGCAGGAGGGGACTCTACGTATAATCCAAAGTGATTTGGATGAAAATTTTAACACATTGCGGTCTAGCTGCGAGCTATGCTTGCAGTACCTGCACTAAGCATTGCCGACGAGCGACAAGCTATGCTCGCAGTGACACATAAAAATGCACAGAAAACCAATTACGGGCTATTCTCACAGTTCGTGGGTTCTGTTATGCAGCTTGATGGTTTAGTTATGCGAAAATGACAAAAAGATGCAGTCTGGTGTGCTAGAACCCCGTAGTAAGTCCCAGACCTTAAAGTGTTACAGTTCCTGGACATAACACTGCAATCATTCAGTTGTGATCACATTTATTGCTGTGGATGTGTGATGTTACACTGATATTAAAATAAATGAATTACCTTTACACAACCCATCAAACAAACCTTGACAAATTTCAGGAACTACTTTGGTATGAATGTCCTGCTGCAGAAAAACGGAAGGTTACAGGAAGTCTTTGTTTCACAGGAATTTCCTTCCTGAAATATTCCTGTCTCTTTTCTTTTAAGAAAATGAGCTCTTTAATATTTAGCAAAATTTAAAAATTTGAAGGTGATATCTTTGCGAAATTACAAAACCCAGAACCATTTTCCACATTCAATTCACAAAGCACGTCATTCCTAGCACGACTTTCATAAAATGACTACTTCGTTCTTTGCACCTTCTTTATTGATCTATCAATAATATCGCTGCTCCACATGCTAATGTTTCTTTATCCTCACTTGAAATAGCTTAGCTCAGAATTCTGTAATACAAATATATGCAGAAGCTCACTGTAGCAGACGATTTGAATACAAATGTTCATCGCCAGTGTAGTCGTGGGCACAAACAACAAACAATGTTGTCAACATTGACTAGGAACATGTCATGAACAAAAATTTGTTTCGAACTTCAGTGTAAATGCACCTTTAGGCATAAAATTGAAAAATATATCTAATGAACAGAGGAGTTGGTACGTCTATTGACTACAGTAGGATCAACTAACAGATGACTCCACATCTCCTTTGATGTGCAGTTTGATAGTGTTGTATTGTGTGACATTTTGATACAGCATGTCTGACAGACTGTGTCTGCAGAGGGCCTGATATATAAGCAGTGATACACTAGTGACGGATGATTATACTTACTAATGCAACATTGGACTTAATGGTGTCCATTATTCACTGTTTTGTGTCTTTTAAGCAAATAATTTTAATGGCATTAATAACTGGCTAACAATTTGTATTTGGTTTTGAAATTGTTGTACTATCATGTTCTTAATGGTTATTTATTTATTTTTTAATTTAGTTTTTTCCATGGATCTTATGATAAAAATTAATAGGGGTTCATTGATCTATAAAAATGAGCACTGCCGTGTGTGTGTGTGTGTGTGTGTGTGTGTGTGTGTGTGTGTGTGTGTGTGTGGAGAGGGGGGCGAGAGGGGGTATGCACAGCATACTGTTCCAGATTTGTCAGTTGACCTTGGGTGGTAAGTTTTTATTGTTCTTTTCTAAAGAACTCTGAAGTGTGGTTATTTAATTTTTTTTAAATAATTCAGTTGTTTTGAGAGTTTATAGTGATCAATATTGTGCAGTGTTGTATTGATCTGGCTAGGTTTTGCTAACCATTAGTTCCGCTAGTTGGGAGTTGCTGGTGTTGTGGGCTACATGTGAATAATTTAATTGAAGCGAAATTCATGTTACAAGGCTTTGTGGATTTCCAACACTGAAGAAAGATTAGGATTTAATGTCCCATTGACAGCATGAACCACCATCCTCCTGAATACAAATTCAGTATGTTACCAAGTTGCATCACCTCACTCAGTCCCCAACACTGAATGCTTCATACAAGCTAGCTCACATAATGCAATGTACAATACCAATGGTTTTTTGGCTGAGTTGACTATGCTGTGTGAGTGATTTGAATCAACTGAAAACCGAGATGTGTCGTGATACCATTGTGCGATAATTATGAGTTGTCTATGTTTACACAACAGGTGGTACGTGTAAGCATGTGCTGGCGTGCTCTTGTGGTGGGAGCTTATATGGTTCGCGGTCATTTTTGGTTGTAATGTCCGTATGGTGTGACATTCTTCATACTTGTGTTGCGCGGCTGCTTCTCTTAAAAGTTAGTTTTCTGTCATGTGTGCATCACAATAGATTTTAGTAGTGTGATGTCAACAATTTAGCTCACCTTTCTGTAACTTCATGTACATTATTGTTCCATTTTTGAAAGGCTGGATATTAGGAACAAGTTTAATTCTTTCTAGGTGCTCTGGGAAAAGGACTATGCTGGCCACGATAAAATTTCTTCCGCTTTTCAGTGTACAGATGTTTGGAACCAATGAAGCTAATGGAAGTCATGCCGAGAGAGAGTGGGTTGGTTGGCTGTGGTTTATTTTTTGCTGTAGTTTTTTGTACACTGGGGTCTTTTTTGTAGTTAGTTTCAATTGGTGTTGGTGGTAGTTAATGTTTGCATGAGGTTCTGATCACGGTAAGGGTGATTTTCAGCAACTTTTCCTTAGTGTGTGTACGTTGGCTTGATACCATATTGCATGTAGGTGGTGTGGTGTGTGATTATTGCTTTTGGCAAAGCCAATGAATTTGAAAAGCGAGGAACTGATTATGGTGACATACTGATCTGCAGCATATCCAGATGACTAGGTTAGGTTGAGAGGCAACAATTTAGTTGAGAGTTGTCGAATCCCACTAATGTGAAGAGAAAAAAGCGGGTTGTGGTGACTGTGATGTCTAGCGTATCTTAAGGTCCAGGTTAGATTGGGAGGCGGCAATCTGTGAGTTGGCGAAGCCAATGTAAGTGAAAGTACAAGAGTGGTTATGGTGAAGATTGTCAGAATGGAACATTTGAAATGACTGAAGTGTTTGATACTATCTTTGTTGCTTGTGGAGGTAGAAGGGTTGAAATGGTATCACTGTCTTCATTTGAGGTGTATTATAACAATGGAAAATACGTTAATTTCCTACATATCATGTACATCGAAGAAAACGGCGTAGCAATCAATATATATCGAATGTTCGATTCTTACGCCAAGGTTGATGTGGTGACAGATGGAAGCACTGGTTTTGAATCTTATCTTGCATAGTGTTTACTGAGTGATATTTCGTTTTGTGTCTTTTGGAAGTTGTAAGGGAGAAGCCATGTCGCTATCATGGAAGGAAATAATTTCTGAATTAAGTGACATAGACAATACATACCCAGAATATTGAAAGACTGTGGAAATCGGTAAAGAGTACAGTAAAAAAGAAGGGCAGACCGTCAGACAGTGACTTTTGTTTGTTTCAGTACTTATATTTCCATAATTTAAAACTAAGTGGAAAATGTCCTTGTCGTGAAAAATTGCCAGTTTTCATTAAAGACATAGCCAAAGCTTATCCGGGATATGGGAAAGAAAGAATGTTAGCACTATCGTATAGTAATGGGGGTGTTTCTCAGGAATAATGTAAGTGTACTATTTTTTTATTCCTGTAATAAATGATTGTTTCGTTTGTGCTTTTCATGCTGTACTCTTAGGTTCTTGCCTAACCACATCCTGAGAAAGTTGTAACAAATAGATTCGCTACCATTGACGATTTAGTGTTTCTGAACCGGAGATTCGGGCGCTACGTGCCCTCACATACTAAAAGAAAAAAAATTCTTGTTTAACCTATACCTAACCTTCTTAATGCTACACTACAGATCACTGTTTTAAAGTGAAAGGTTAGGTATAGGTTAAACAAGTATTTTTTTTTTTAGTACTTGAGGGTGCATAGTGCCCGAATCTCCAATTCAGAAACACTACATCGAACATTAAATATATATCGATCGCAACGCCATTTTCTTCTATGTACATGAGATCTAGGGAATTACCAAAAATCCGATTGGAACGTAAATGGAGGATAGAGTACAACTCATTGTAAAGAGGCTCACCGAGCTGCCGACAGGCACAAAAAATAGACAATCACATTCACACAAATTTTTGGCCATGGACGTTCATCAGGAAAACACATACATTCACACAATCACTCTGACAACTACACACACACAAGCACCATGCATGGCCACCTTCGCAGAAACAAGCATCCGAGTCTGGATTTTTCGTGTGTCAGCAGTTCAGCGAGCCTCTTTACGTTATATTCCATTAGTGAGGTGTATTACAGATCAGCTTAGATATACAATACCATTTTAATGTTGATGGGATTTTGGTGGTGGTTGATTGGTATAGTTTTCTTGTTTTTAAGTGTAGTATAGGTTAATTGAAGTATTCAATATCTTCTTTATACTATTGGTTTTGTACAAGGATATAGACTGGTATCGCTGTCTTCATTTGGGATGTCACACGCCAATTGAACTCACTGTGTATAGTTTTTTGGTCTTTTCAGTTTTTATTTTGCCTATTTTGTATGTTTATTAAAATATATTTTTGTGTGTCTCTTCGTTTGCTATTTATCATTTTTTTCGTTGCTTAGAATGTCCCAAGGCGAAACCCCCACATTCCCATACTTCTTCCATTAATGTGATTTTAGCAGTATTACGTTAATTTTCACATGTTTATATGCACATTTTGCAGAGTGTTTAATGATTTTTTTTTTTTTTTTTGGTCACCACACTGCCTAGGAGCATATATGTCATTCCCGCCATGTTGATGATGTCAATGCCCAAAGCAGATGGATGGTATCCTTGTCTCCAATTATGCCAATGATTTTACGGTTAAGCTAAGTATTTGTTTTGGATTGTGTCATTGTCAAACTTATACTGTCCCAGGTCACAATAGACCTACCTTACTACTTCTGGCTATCACATTAACTTTTATTTTATCACTGGTATTTCATGTACCGTAGGCCTCTTACTTAGGTTCGTTCATGGATGTAACACATCATTGTTTACATACTGCATATGCTTTAAATAGGAGTGCCAACCATCTCAATGGCATAATGGGTTTAAGCACACAGTGGAACTGCAACTTCCAGTAACACAAAAATTAATTTGGTGTAAAAAAATAAATAAACTGAAAAAGGTTTTGAAAATTCTGTATGTTGATTCCACTGATAATGTAAAATGGTAACTTATTTTCAAAATATTATGATGTGAATTTTTGTGTCACGTACCATAAAATGGAAACAGAAAAAAATGTTACATTTGTGATACTGTTACCTATTTCCTTAGGGAGAACAAATGAGCCAAGCTCCAACATAATCTGAAACAGTGAACTAGATGGCTTCACAGGAAATGCCCTTATACTCCGTCAAATACCAAAATACAACTAAAACTACCACACTGCATCTAACAAGTAGATCACATGGGTATCAGATTTTAGATTTTCCTTATATTTATGGTACATGAAGTTCAGAAAGTAAATAATCAGCCAAAGCCACTCGACGCAACTCTCAAAAATACTCAAGAAAATCAACTTTGAAGTTTTGTAAATACACCTAAGTACCAATAATTAAAACAGATGTGACATCTGTAGGTGAAGCTTAGGTGGCAGTGTTCTGTTCCACAACCGTAGAGTCTATGGTTCAAATCCCACTGTAAGAATTGTGTGTGTGTGTGTGTGTGTGTGTGTGTGTGTGTGTGTGTGTGCGCGCGCGCGCGAGCGTGTTTTCCTCTTCTCCAAATTCAGTTACACAAAACATTTTGGGATCTCTCATTCCACATGTGTCAGTTTTTGTTTATGTGTATGTAGACAAGCTGAACACCTTGTCATCACCTAAAAGGTTGAGTAGGTTAGCTGCTTGGAAAGTTATTAGTAGTCATGGAGATGACATTCCAGAAACAGCGTCATAACTCTTCGCAAACAGAACAATCAAAGACTACCGCTGTTAACCAATAGTGAAGCCAATACTGAAAAAATCTTAACTTATGTTTTTTGGATTGAAACCATCATTGTTAACAATCTTTCATAAAATGTGGAAAATTACAAATATAGAAAGACATGTACCTTTTTCGAAAAAATTACCATTAGATATTAAAACACAACAAATAAATCTGTCACGGCAGGATTCGAACCATCAACCCTATAATTATGAGGGCACCATGCTACCAGCTGAGCTACACCTGTAGACAGAGATACTGCCCGTCAGCTTTGACCTGTGCCATCACTGCATCACAGTAGTTTTGAGGTATGTGCGTGTTTGTAGAAGGCGTGAGTGACTATGTGGTGGTTGAGTTAAAGATGATAGTTTGTTTACAAACAAAACATTAGTATTTAGTGTTTAAAAAGTAATCTGTAACTTCTCTCTGATGGTTAGGTGTAGGTTGACCGAGAGATTTTTTTTTTTTTTTCTTCGAATGCGAGTGCCAAAAGTGCGAATTTTTGGGCTAAGACCTGTGATCGAAGGTACATTCCAATATAATTAATAACTACAGATTATAGGTATCTACAATACAGAAGTATTCAGACATCCCATATACTAGTTTTCTGACATCTTGATGACGTCATGGGTCAAAGCAGACGGGTGGTATCCCAGTCTACTGCAATGCCAATGTTTCTTTATTGGTACTTACATGTACTTGCAAAACTTGAAGGTTGATTTGTTCTTTAACTTAGAGGGTTGGGTCAAATGGCTGATTGTTATTTTGAGTTCTGAACTTCATGTACCATAAGTTACAAAAATTCTAAAATCCAATACTCGAGTGATCTCCTCGTAAGACCAAGTATTCCTTCCTGCAATATTATTTGTGTGATGATGATGTCTTATGGTAACCTGAAGTTACCATTCTATATGAACCTATACAACGCACAAATGGTGTACATACTCTGTAAAATCATCTTTTATTCAGGTACAATGTTACACTAAATAAGAGTCACAATATTAAGTCTCCTCTGGCAGAAATGCTAAACCACTATACATGCAATGTATACTACACATGATTGAAATGAGTACATATTTTAAAGTATATCAATTAAAAGTTGCAACTTTTTTCTACAGGAATATAGTTTAATGCAAAATCCTTTTTCCCAGTACCTATGAAAGGTAGGCTAGCGATTCATTTTCCCTATGTCTCAAGCTCAAAATCAGGTTCACTGACAAAAAAGATATTGAATGACATGCTTCATTCCAAAATACGTCAAGTCACTTATACAAATGATTCATTAACACCAAATGGTATTCAAAACATCTACTATACAAAAGGAACTTTATAAACCACAATTCTCTGACTCGATACAGAACATATTCCATAGCAGCTAAACAAGGTTTGATATCACACAATCGTTAAACATATTACGATGGTATTCAGAATAATACAGAAAAGTGTTCAGATGTTATAAATTTTTCTTTAATAGTCAACAAAAGATTAATATGAAACATACTAAGCCAACCATCAGTCTAAAAAAAAATACACAATGGCTAATGCTACAGTAAAGCAAAAACAGCTGACTCCTGTGTGCTCCTGTGATATACAATAGTGCTTACCACTTATCCACACACGAGCCGTCGTTCGCTGTTAGCAGCAATCGCGGGTCAGTGCCCCCACTTCCACCAATGACATCAAAGTCCAATTGTTTAAATAACAGAATCAACTGGACATTTGCATTGGCAGTAGCAGAGTGTACCAACACACCATAACAACTATTACATAACTAAGATGTTGAAGAAATAAACGTGTTGAATTTGATGTTCAGTGTAGCATCACCGAAAGTTCTAAATAAAGGGAGAGCCACTTTGCGATTTAACCCTCTCTTCTACCAGAACTTTAGTGATGCTTAGTTAGCGTACTCTCAGTTCGTGCTCCTCTCAGACGGTGGATATTCGTGATGATCCTTTCCGTACCGTGTGAGCTACATATGCAATTATTATTTTCAAAGCAAGAAAATTACTCTTCTACCCATCATTAAACATTTCTTACTCACAATCCAGCTGAAATGTGCATATCTATACTACATTGAGATTTGTTGGAGAATATGAACAGTTATTCATGAAATAAATCTTTTGAAAGTCCACTGTATACGCCTTACGCCAGTTCACATTCCAGTGTTACATAAAATATTCTTTTTTTTTTAACTTACGCTACAACAAAATATTAGGACACAGCGCCAAATTTACCTTTTTATTTCAATAAACTTTTGTTTACTCGAAAGCCATAAAGGTTTACAAATTCCAATTCGTCGATACTTCCAGCAACTTCAGTTCTTCTGCCAGCAAAGATTATAAGTTGATTACTTATGCCCGACTAAAGGTCTTTGAGCACAGATCAATGGATAGATCTTTGACAGTTTACTGGAGACTGTGAAGGTAGATTGTAAAATGGAATTGGTCTAGGAACTTCGGACCAATCCGAACATTAGCTGGCCTTAAAATTTGCAGTTTGTAGCGTTTCTCGGGGACAGATAATTGCCTTCAATGGGGCTTGCCATTGATCTCTATAGGTACTACACGGATCACTGGGGCTTGGACATCTACAGTACACGTTCAGTGTTTATCGACAATACGAGTTTCACAAACCTCCAGTATACTGAAGCGAATCTAATACTCTATTACCAGTGATAATATAGAAATTAAATAGAAACCTATGGACTCAGAACATGATATTATTATAAGACAATGACACAAGCAAAATACATAAGACAACAAGAGAATACTGAAATTTCTGGTGACATGCAGAACATCGAACCCAATGATTTGAAATACAATTTACAAACGTAAACTGAAGCCTATGAAATAATTATAACTGTCCTGCAATGTTTGTATTCAGCTAAATAAGTAAAATACTTTTTCTGCATTTAGTGATAATATTTATATACAGACATGTATTTCAAAAATCCTTAAGTATTTAGCCAGTGCAAAATCAAATGTTAGTAAATTTATGTTACTTAACTGCTGCGGTTATCTGTCCCTAGATTTACAAGTACTTAAATTAACTTAAAGCAACTCAGGACAAAACACACACACACACACACACACACACACACACACACACATGTCCACGGGAGGGCACGAACCTCCGTCAGGGAGCAACAGCGCGCACTGCAACAACTCACCGTAGAGCGCTTGCCAATTCCACTGCGGTCCAGTGCAAATATGATATATTTGGTGAAGGACAAACCTTTTTTCATTGCTTGTCAGTTTGTCAAGCAAATAGGACTACTGCTTTTTTCCAGATTAGCCGTGGTGTCTTTTATAATTCCTATCACATTCTGACAAATATATGTGGAGAGAATCCCTTTGGTGCCTCTATAAATGATTCCAGCTACACGCCACTCCCTTCCCCTTCATCACGAAAGAGCACATACCTGTTAGCAGTTTCCTAAAGAAAAAAAAGTTGAGTTAGAGAGATAGGAGGTTGACCATTCAGACTGACAGTCACTCAAATTATATTTGTTAAGAGAACGCCTAGGTGTTGGCCTATTGTACAAAACATGGAGATGGTATGCTGACAGAAAAGTCTATGAGCTCAACACCCTATATAAAATCCTGGATTCGACATTGATGCCATCAATGCTACTTCTTAATATTGTAAGTATTGATAATACATCAATAATCAGACTCAGAGGGTAAATATGTTGAGAATTTGACAATACTGAGTCAAACCATTTCCATGGGCTTCCAAAACCAGATTTCGTAAATCAGTTTCTCAGTTATGCTTTTGGTTGGCCATGTAAACAATCCAAATTCGATTATGGAAAGTCGCTTTTATAAAACTATTTTTCACATCCATGACCGACTTTCATGCCCATTTAAACAAAGTCGTTTTTCAAACATGCTTAGATAGTCAAGTTGCATTTTATAGTTAAGAATCCTCATTTAATATGGACTGAGTAGCCTTTTATGCAGTAAAAGAAAAGTAAAAATATTAGCCTGAGTGTCAACCTGCATATTTCAGTAAAGATAAAGACCGATTGTGCTACCTACATCAGGAACCGAAACGACCATTTTCAGACGCTATATTTGAGTGCCCTAGGTAATTCGCTTTAGGTTTTAACATGACAGCCAAAAACGGCTTAGAAAATTCGAATTTTGTTTTCTGGAAGATGTGCTGCATGCAAATATAGTGAGTGTATGATAGAAATTATATTCTCTTCAAATAACAAGAAACTTCTCATGACAAAAGTGTTCCAGTTCTTACAATTTCAAAATTCCATTCTATATATTTCTGCCTGAAGAAGACTACGCAGATGTATTAGGCTATTATTTTTATGAAGATTTTTTAAATGTAAATTTCTTCATTATTATAAACCATAGGACCTTACTGCACAAGAAGCAAAAGACTTAAAAACGTTGTGAATACTGCATCAATACAGACAACATTTAAAAATGCAGCAATTTACACAAAATTACTAACTTCAAAGCTATCAGTTGAATTCATGTATAGGCATTCACTATTCTGCAACTAGCCATCGATGTGTGGAACGAATTCAACAGCTTCTCATCCTAAAACTCAGTAGCGATTCAAAAAGTGCCAAAGCACTGCTGCCCGCCCCTCCCTCTCTCCCAAGTATTTTCTTTGTTAATCCACATCCTCATCTGAGTCAAGCACCCCTCTCCTGACTCTTCAGAAATTTTTGGTTTTTAGTAATTACCTTCTTAAACTCCACCCTGAACTGAATCAGACCTCTCTCAACCCAAACCTGTATCATATTTCAAATTGATTTTATATTTATTTCCTCATCACGATTAATTAATTATTTATTTTAACTAAATACATTGTCATTAATTCTAGATAATCATTGCAGACACCATTATTGGTAGCTATTATGTGGACAGTGACAATTAAAAAAGCGATGTAATGAAATTTGAATATACCATTTTAGTCGAATACTATCTCTGAAATTTCTGCCAATAAATATTTTCCTCTTGATAATGGCACTTCAGTATCTGTATTTTGGATTAAAATTACCAGTATACTTCTCTTCAAAATTTCGTTATACAAATTCAGATGCAAATGTTGGGAATTAAATCGCTCTCCATGATATGTGTAGCCGTACTTGTGCTACCAACTGCTAGCACTATGGCACGACATGTGGAGTGCCAATAATAAAATTCATCTCCTTAGTGTTACCAACGTAACATAGCTCCACTGTCTGTTGGAGGACAATGGCGACATTCAATCCATCTGGTGGCATTGTAAAATAACAGAAATAATTAAAAAAAATTCGAGCGATCAAATCGAGGTAGCAGAGGGATTGTGTATATAGTTTTTAAAATTAATAGTACGAACCTGTGAAAATCTTAATATACATATAAAACGTCTGTATGTCTGTGTGCTTATGTGTACATTTTGTACATAAATCTACAGTTTTTTCCAGTGTTTAAGAAATTTCGTACTCGTAAGCTTCAATATATAAGGACGGTCACCATAAGTGATCAAGTACAATACATTGTTCAAGAGATATGAGGTCATAAACAATGAGATGCGTGAAAAACTGCTGCATCAAACGACAGTGTTGCACATTTCCTTCTAAACCACTGGACCAATTTCAACCTAATTCCGTGAGCATATTCCTTACCGTTAGGTAACAATGCTGTTGGGGTAAGAACCACATATGTATGACACATGGTTCAGGAGATACAACATCATAAACAATATAGTTTCAAGAAACTGCTACATAATGTGACAAGACTTTATTCACACACTGTATTAGAATGACAGTACTTAGTGACTTGCAAACAACTTTAAACATAATTTCAAACCTTTATTGAACTTTTTCTCCCTGACAACCATAAGTTAGCAAAATTATGAAAGGAAAAAAGTTTCCCGCTTACTACTTTTCCGCTACTTTCATAGACTAAAACAATAGCATTCAGTATGACATTACAATTTATAATTTCTACACTACAAATTGTAGCTACAGGAAATCTTACAGACAATATACACACATATAGCTTGTAGTGTAACTGGTTGCACTGCAAACCTATGACCTGATATAAGAATTTCAAATTTATTTATTTAGGAGATGTTAGTCATCAGATATTTCTTTCCGATCTTTTTTCCCAATTTTCAGATAAATAGTGGATGGTTTCTTTTGTGTCCCAACTTCGTCGCCGCTTTTGTGTCCCAGCCTCATCATAGGTGTTGGTGGCCGAGTGGAATAAGACCGACACAGGAATAAAGATAGCCTGCTGGTGCAGGTACGGAGGGGAGCAGCCAGAAACTATAAACACTAGAGTAAATTAGAAAGAGATATATATTGCACAGAATGTAACAATACTTAACTTTTACATAGTACTGCAGAATGTTGATACATAGTTGTTAGAGTCCTGCCTAGTGCCTAACTGATAGCAAAGTCTTCACTGGTGCCTATCTGATTACGAAGGTCCTAACTGGTTGCTATCTCCGTCCGAAGTGACCGATGTCTTTCCGTGGTGGCCACGAGCGGGGTTGCAGCAGAGGGCGCTCGTGGCTGTCGTGAGAACGCCGCGCCGTGTGTGCATGGCAGCGCGTGGCGAAAGTAGGTGGCGCGCACTTTGTACTTGTGCGACACCACAGTTTCCACTAGCTTTAGTGAATTGGAAGTTCCATGGACTGAGAAAGAAGGAACAGAAACTGTTATTCTGTGATGAAGTATATATGTTCTGTGTGTTGACCACTGTCACAATCAGCTCCAACAAAATTTCACCCTCCTTGCATACAAAATTTTTAGGCATTTGGCTACAAAACGACTTCAAATGGCATGCACATGTAAACAAAATAAATGGAAGACTGAGTAAACTATGCTATAGTCTACGTTTAGTGTCTCTCAAAATTAGTTTTGAAACTGTCAGAATTGCCTACTTTTCACAGTTCCACAGCGTACTACTGTACGGGATTATATTCTGGGGCAATACGACACCTAGCTCAGTGGTTTTCTTAACCCAGAAAAGAGCTGTAACAGCAATCCACCATGCCCGGCAAACAGATTCCTGCAAACCCCTCTTTCATAAGTCATCAATCCTCCCACTCCCCTGTATGTATATACTTGAAATTTGTAAATATGTTAGGACTCAAACAAAAATTTCAATATTCATGAGCACGAAACAAGGCAAAAGGAAAATGTTCATGTCCAGCAAACAAGAACAGCAGCTTATAAATGTTCCACAATAAATAGTGCTGTTCAAATCTACAATAGCCTACCAAATAAGATAAAAATAATATCATACATACCCACTCTACTGCAGAACTCTAAGGGCATTTTTATTAGACCATTACTTTTATTCAGTAACTGAGTTTTTAGATCACCTCAGAAATAAAAGGCTTGACCCAAGTCAGTGTAAATACTGCCAGCAGTGCACATTCTTTAAGCCATATATGTCTGTTTATATTATATATATATATGTGTGTGTGTGTATGTTTGTATCGCACAATCTGGAAAGATTTTTGGATAAATAAATAAATACTATGGCGTTATTGTTATATATTATGTGGAGATTGTCACATTAGTAGATGAACACTACTGGTGTAATTTGCTTCTGTAAAAAGTATAGAAGTGCCTCTTTTTAGTTATAGGAGAGAATAAAAGACTTGTTAAAGATTAAAAGTCGAGTATAAGACAAGTTATTTATAATATTTTTGTCTCTCTCTATTTTCTCATGCTGAAAAGATCTTCAGAGGAGAAATTCTGTCTTCTTTAGGTGAAAACTAAAGGTATATGCTTGGGGTACAGACTATGTTGAGAATTAATTATTTTTCTAGGTCTTGTTATATGTTGTGCAAAGTGCTTTTATATATGTTCCATGAAATAATAATGCTGTACATTGTAATTACTCTTTAGTTAGTTGTCTGTTGTTTTTTGGTAATGCATATTTTAAGTGAAAGAAAAATTTAGTGTGTACTCCTTTGTCACGTAATTAAACACAATTTATTAACGATATACTAGATTCAACTGTAACATATGCACAGACTAATTAACAACAAAAGAATAATTACACATATCAAGAAACACACACAAGTCACAGATATGTATGCACAGAGTAATCGCAATTCGATAAATCAACACACTTCATCACTCCTCCCTTTAGTATCAAAGATATTTATGGTTGAATTTGACATGTCGTCCGGAACGGGTCACAACAGGGTTTGAACTGGATGCAGTGGTGTACTGTGCGGCGATCCGTGACGTCCATTGTGGTTGATTGTTGGTAGGAAGCGGAGCAGGTGATATATCTGTTGGGTCTGAAGGTACAGTTCTCTCATTCAAAGAGGAACTGAAGGCTGGTTTTAGTCTGTCAATGCTGACAGTGATTGGTGTACCCATTATATCTATTGTAAATGTCATTTCTTTCTACTGAGTACACGATAGGGTCCATTGTATGGTGGTTGAAGTGGTTTGTGCACTGCATCGTGTTACACAAAAACAGAATCACATGTTCTTAGTTCGTTGAATTCAAATGGACGGTGACTTACATGTTGCCTTGGAGCCACAGGTCGTAATTTCCGGATATGAGTGAGCAGTTTGGACACAAAATCTGATGGTTCAATGAGATCATCTGGCATGCTGCCAAAGAACTCACCAGGTAGACGAACCAATTGGCCATACACAAGTTCTGCAGATGAGGCTCCTACATCTTCTTTAATAGCTGTGTGGAGGCCAAGCAGGACGATAGGCAGCGTTTTAGTCCATCTTTGTGTGTCGTGACATCACAGGGATGCCTTTAACTGTCTGTGCATTCTTTCAATTAGGCCGTTTGACGCTGGGTGGTAAGCTGCTGTCCTTACGCGTTTTATACCTAACAGACAGGTGAGTGCCTTGAACAGATAAGACTCAAATTGTCTCCCCTGATCTGTAGTAACTCGCAGCGGTACACCAAAACGTGCAATCCATCCTCTGAAGAATGTGGTCGCAACAGTTCCAGCGGGAATTTCGTGATAGGGAACACTTCCGGCCAACGAGTATAGCGGTCAATGGCAGTGAGACAATAGGTGTAACCTTCTGACGGTGGAAGTGGTCCTACAATGTCTAGGTGCACATGTTCAAACCTTTGATTGGGGAGAGGGAATGTGGCAAGAGGAGATCACACATGCCGGCTGACTTTGTTGCGTTGACATGACAAGCACTGATGCACAAACTCCTGGCGTGTTTTGTCTATGTTAGGCCACACGAAAGCTCGTTTGACAATTCGTATTGTACCACGTACTCCAGGATGTGAAATATTGTGGAGGAAGATGATTGCCTGCTGCCGGAAATCTACTGCGACAAACGGTCTTGGTTTTGAAGTAGAGACATCGCAGTAAAACATGACAATGGATGGCGGCACTTGCACCTGGCGGAGCTGCAAACCTGATGGTCGTGTTAACAAGTCCTGCAGTTCGTCGTCAACTTTTTGTGCCAGAGCTAGGGCTACAAAGTCAAGTGCATCAGCGAACACTTCAATCTTGGAGAGGGCATCTGCTGGCACATTTAAGTCTCCTTCAACGTGCACAATGGTGGTGGTAAATTGCCCAATATAGTAGCTGATGTGGTGTGGCTTTATTTGGGCGTTGTTTAAAAGCATAAGTGAGCGGCTTATGGTCAGTCACTAGTGTGAAGTGTTGTCCTCCCAGCATGTGACGAAACTTCCTGATAGCGGCATATGCTGCGTACAACTCTCGATCATAGGTGGACCAGTTCCTCTGTGCTGGTGATAACTTCTTGCTGAAGAATGCTAGCTAGGGTCTGCCAGTGATCCCCTACTTGCTGCTGGAGTGCTGCACCGACTGCATTTGCAGACGCATCGACCATGAGGGCGAGAGGTGCCTGCGAAACTGGATGGGCCAATAGGGCAGCTTAGGCAATAGCGGTCTTCAAATTAGCAAATGCTGCTTCTGTTTGACTGTTCCACAATAGTTTATCAGATGGTTTTCGAGTGCCTCCCAACAATTAATTTAGTGGTAAAGCAAGGAGGGCTTGATTACGCACAAAACGATGGTAGTAGGTTAGTACACCAAGAAATTGTCGAAGTTGTTTCACTGTTGCTGGCTGTGGATAATTGATAATTGCCTCGACTTTTTCTGGTGGTGGTCGTATTCCTTCTGCATTTAGCATATAGCCAAGAAACTGAACTTCCGTTGCAGCAAAAACACACACTGATGGGTTTATGAGTAAGCCATGGATCTTTAGGCGGGTGAAAATTTGTCATAAATGTTCCAGGTGTTCTGTTTCGGAGCTTCACATGATCAAAATATCGTCTATGTAGACATAACAGAAATCAAGATCACGTGTAACCTCGTCCATGAATCGTTGGAATGTCTGGGCAGCGTTACAAAGTCCGAAAGGCATTCTGACAAACTCAAACAAACCAAATGGCGCGTAAACGGCGGTTTTAGGGATGTCTTCTTGTGCTACAGGAATCTGGTGGAATGCACGCACTAAATCCAAGGTAGCAAAGATGCATTTACCATGAACATTTGTTGTGAAGTCCTCAATATGCGGCACAGGGTAGCGGTCAGGCGGAGTCCTGGCATTGGGTCTCCTGTAATATCCACACGGAAGCCAACCATTCTTCTTCTTCGGTACAACATGTAGAGGAGAAACCCTACTGCTGCTAGATGGTCGACAGATTCCTTGTGCAACCATAGATGAGAACTCTTGTTTCGTTACTTTCAGCTTTTCAGGTGTAAGAAGGTGCGGCAGAGCATGGAGTGGTGGTCCTGGCGTAGTTGGAATGAAATGCAGTGTTGAATGTTGGATTGGAGCTAATTTGGGTGTCTGGTAAGTTATCTCCATGAACTGCTTCAAAAGTTCTATAAACGGAGAATCACCTGCAATGACTCGAACCGTTGTGTCTTCCACACAACGTATTTTTCCGTGACTTGTTAGTTTCGTAATAGAGTCAACAAGACGGCGGTGTCGGAGGTCCGGCAGGAGTCCATAATAAGACAGGAAATCTGCTCCGAATATTGGTTGCGTTACATCTGCCACAACAAATCGCCACTTAAAGTTACGTCTTAGGACTAGGTTCAATATTAACATGACACGTCCGTATGTTGGAACTGCAGTACCATTGGCGGCAAAATGTTTATAGTCGTCTCTTCTGCGGCGCGGCAGGTAATTTGATGGGTAGACAGACACATCTGCGCCTGTGTCAACTAAGTACTGCAGCTTGGTATTGCGCTCTGTCACAAATAAGCGACGGCTGCCGCCTGGAAAGCCCGTGGCCGTCATCACTGACTCTCCTGTGCGTTTCCCTTCTCGCAGGGAGGGCTGCACTTTCGTGCTTCTGAGCCGAATCGCCTATGGTACCGACATACCCTAGATGATGAAGGTGAGCGGCTATGCCTACCTTGTGAGCGGCGGCGATGGGATCGACGGTTAGAACACACAGCTCTTAAACTTGCAATTTGAGTAGTGAGTTAAAAAATTCAAATGTTTGCAGATCTATTGGACCAAACTGCGTGGTCATCAGTCCATAGCTTACAAACTACTTAAACCTAGATAAACTAACCTACGGACAAACATACACAGCCATGCCCCAGGGAGGACTCAAACCCCCACGGTGAGCAACCGCGCGCTCCGCAGCGAGGCGCTTTAGACCGCTCGGCTACTCCACCGCGGTGCGGTGATTTCAGCAACTTGTGTTTGTAGGTCAGCAAGTGTGTTATCCTCTTTAGGCTGTGAGCCAACTGGGGCGACGCACGTTGCCGGATACATTTCCATTATTTGATCTGCCGTCTGTGCGAGTGCATCAAGATGACCGGCACACATTCTTAATATCTTCTGTGAAACCGGTGGCAGGTGTGATAACCAGATGTTGCGAAGAATTTCGTCACTAATAGCATTTCCAGCTAATGTGCGGAGGCGGCGTAATAGTTGTGATGGAGTGCAGTCTCCCAGCTCTTCTGTGCGCAATAGCTTTACCAACCGTTTCGCCTCAGATTGTGATAGGCGAATAATCAAGGCATTCGTGATAGTCATATAACGGTTGGTGCTTGGTGGTGACGCTAATATGTCCTGTACTTCAGCTGCCATGTCCTCGTTGAGCGCGGCGACGACGTAATTGTATTTTGTTTCGTCCGCGGTAACGTGCGTCAACACGAACTGGCTTTCTAGCTGCGCGAACCAAACGACGGGATTTTGCTGCCAAAATGGTGGCGGTTTAACCGCTACACGATTGATTATCACCCCTGTAGGTACTTCAGCAGCCGGTGGCAGGTCTGAAATCGTTGAGATTTGAGTTACAGTTGCGAAGAACGCGGGGCGCGGATGACGCGGATGTTGTTTTTACAGTTACACGGGCGCGGCTCGGCGTAATACGCGACTCGGTTGCTTATTTTTGGCGTAACACGGCTCGTGATTACGTCGGGGTCACCAATTGTGGCGTAATTAAACACAATTTATTAACTACATTCAACTGTAACATATGCACAGACTAATTAACAACAAAAGAGTAATTACACATATCAAGGAACAGACACAAGTCAGAGATATGTATGCACAGAGTAATCGCAATTCGATTAATCAACACACTTCACCCTTCAAGAAAAATAAAATAGTTGATTATGCGAGTGATTATCTTCAAAACAAGAATTTATCATCAGGTTATGGCCCCAGATACATGCAAGCAGAAAATAAGATACGTAATTATTCGTCAGCTATTGTTAAGGAGCGCACAATCAGGTCAGTGATGCATTGCATATCAGTAAATGGTCGAAAGTATCGTCAGCTGGCAAGTCTGTTTCAGTGAGTTAAAAATCTGGAATTAATTTTTTAATTGTCAAAGTTCAGTCAGAAAAGCTATTTGCGTTTATTAAGTTCACTGTTAGTAAATTTGTCTGTTATCAATGGATTCTTTTAAGTCACAACTGGAACTAATGTCAGAGGATCATTACAGAAATGTCAATTACGGCTCTTGGCGACATAACATTACAGTCAAAAAAGTTGTATTCAGTAGCAACTGGACAGGAAATTAGACCAACAGGAGGAGAAACTGAACAACATGTAAAGTCTTGGATCGAGAAATATAATGAAGCGCAAATGTTTATAGGTCTGAATGTCAGTAGCAACATCGGTAAGAAAATTGCAAATTGCAAGTCTGCTAGTCGAATGGTTAAAAATTTAGAAACGCTGTATGGCAGGAAGTCAGATTTCACAATTGAAGGTTTACAGAGAAATTTCTTTAGTTACAAATACGATACTAGTAAGTCAGTTATTTAGAACTGTATGCAGATTCAAGAATATGCATAAGATTTAATGGCAGAAGGCGAAGCTGTTAAAGAGAGCTGGATTATGTCGTGAATTCTCAGAATGTTACCGCCTAAACTTCATCACTTCCGTATGCATGGGATAATGTAGCAGCTTCTAACAAAAATATCGACAGACTATTTGAATGCTTGCGCCTGGAAGAAGACAGATTAAATGAGACAGAACAGTCACAAAATGCTCTTGTCTCAAAACAAAACATTTTTTTTTTTTTTTGTCAAAGCAAGTCATCAGGAAAAGCCTACAGTTCAATGTTTTAAATGCGGCCAAAACGGGCATGTAAAGAATTATTGTAGAAATAAACCTTGTGCCAAATATTTAGCATACTGTAGGGACAATTATTCATGCAACAACTGCAAACAAATGGGTCATTTTGCTAGGGAATGTCCAAATGTAACATTAAACAGAAATGAGACAAACGAAAAACTTGACAGCAAAGAATCAAAAGGTTTTAAACGTAAAGCATTAGTCAATGTTGGATTATCTATTGCCAATATAAATGAAATAAATTTGCAGTCAAATCAAGAAAATACTTGGTATCAAGATTGTGGTGCCACGCAGCACACGACATTTAGAAAGGACTGGTTAATAAATTATGTAAAATTAGATCATTGTACGAAAGTATTGATTGGTGATGTTACTGAATTAGAAGGTATTGGAGTGGAAGACATTGAATTAGAGGCGTTTGTTGGAGAACAGTGGTATGATGTAATTTTGGAGAATGTTTTATATGTGCCGAATATGAACTTTAATTTATTTTCAGTTACACAAGTTTTAGACAAGGGCTATGTTCAGAGTGCAAATGCAGACATTTCAGGTTTCTTCTTTCTGTCTTCTACTCCAATTCCTAGTCTTTTTCTTCCTTTCTTACTACTCTTTTAGGGAGCACCTGCCTTTTAGTCCCCTTTCCACTTTTCATGTGTCTTTATCACCAAGACCCTTGTTTACCATGTCAAGTTTTTTTTCTTGTTGACTACAACCCTCAGTGTATACTCCCAAGATTCAGATTGCGATCACTACAGATACATACATTTACACATACACAAACATTTCTCATTTACACCTTAAAAATTTACACTTAATAACAACAGTACAATTAATACACAAACATACAGATTACTATTAGGTATAGTGGGGAATGAAATTAGAGTAGAGTTATTCTACTTAGTAGAGAGATAGTTTAAAAAGTGGTTTTGGAGGAAGTAGGTAGAGATATTTATGTTTAGCATGAAAAAGTGCTGTAGTTGAGAGTACTTACTTGGTACGAGGGATAGAAGCACGACAAGGTAGAATGGTAATGAATGGACACCAATGGGGAAGGTTGTAGTTAAAAAAGAGTATTCTGGGACTAGAGTAATCCTGAATAAGAATGATAAGGGTGATACCTAAGGAGTCTCTAGTAAAGGTGCAGGTAGTGGTATTGTGGAGAGTGAGTAAGTAGGCCCACAGGAGAGGCTACCACTCATGGTTAGGTACCTAGTGAAAGAGCTTAATCAGGTTTGACATACACATAAATAGGACCGAACCCATTTGTAGAAGAGAAGGCAGCAGCCAAGCAGAGTCTTGCTGTCTTTTTTTTACTCCTGGTTTCCCAGCTGGGTGGTTTTAAGTGAGCAAGGGAGGAGTAATCCTCAATTTTTATAAAAAAAATTAAAAAAAGTTATGTGATAATCCCCCTAACAAGAGATATGATTACTGTCAATGTCACATTTTACCACCACTGAATGAAACTAAAGTTTGATATCACAATCAAAGTCAGCTTTATAGCTAATTTTATTAAAAAAGTACTCCTTCCATTCCTACCCCACATCAGTATCCAATTGGGTTTAAAACCTAAATGGTTAACTTGAGAAGAAATCTCTTATGTTTAAAAAATATTGATATATGTATATATGAAAAATATATTACTCATATCAAATGAATTTGTAAAGAATGACAGTAAAATACAACTTTATATATATATATATATATATATATATATATATATATATATATATATATATATATATATATATATATATAAAATAGAAAAGAGATGACTTACCAAAAGGACCGGCTCGTCGATAGAAATGAATAAAATCACACACAAACACACATACAAGCTTTCGTCACCACTGGCAGCTTCTTCAGGAAAAAGAGGAAAAAAGGGGAGGAGAAAGGGAAGGATATGGGTTTTACGGAAGTGGAAAAGGAGTCATTCCAATCCCAGGAGTGGAAGGACTTACCTTAGGGGAAAAAAGGAAGGTAAACAAAAACACACACACTCAGACATATCGAAACGCAAACACACCTAGACAGACAGACATTATATATATATAATAGACGAAGATTACTCATCAGGCGAAGTAGCACAGGTGTGACAGCATCACAAATAAATAAATGAATACACACACACACACACACAAACGCAAGCTTTCGCAACCCAGTTGCTTCTTCAGGCAGAAGGGAAGGAGAGGGAAAAGGAAATGATGAGGGTTTTAAGTAAGGGGGTAAGGAGCCATTCCAATCCCGGGAGAGGAAAGACTTACCTTGGGGGAAAAAATGGAGGGTAAACAAATGCACACACACCCACACATTCACACAGACACAAGTACACCTTGGCAGACATACTGAAGAAAGCAAAGAAGTTAAGAAGTTAGACAGAGATACACTTGAGGCAGAGGCTCTGTCCAGAGAACCGATGCAAAGATATTAAGATGGTGGGTGGGAATTCGAATTTAGCGGAGGTTGAGACCAGGTGGGCAACGGGAAGAGAGAATATGCTGAAGGGCTAGTTCCCATCTCCGGAATTCTGAAGGATTGGTGTCAGTGGGAAGTATCCAGATAACCCGGATGGCGTAGCACTGTGCCAAGATGTGCTGGCCGTGCACCAGTGCGTGTTTAGCCACAGGGTGATCCTCGTTACCAACAAACACTGTCTGCCTGTGTCCATTCATGTGAATGGACAGTTTGTTGCTGGTCATTCCCACATAGAACGCTTCACAGTGCAGGCATGTCAGTTGGTAGATAACGTGGGTACTATCGCAAGTGGCTTTGCCTTTCATCGTGTACACCTTCCGGGTTACAGGACTGGAGTAAGTGGTGGTGGAAGGGTGCATAGGGCAGGGTTTACAACGGGTGCAGTTACAAGGGTAGGAGCCAGAAGGTAGGGAAGGTGGTTTGGGGATTTCATAGGGGTGGACTAGGAGGTTACAGACGTTAGGTGGGCGGCGGAAAGACACTGTCGGTGGAGTAGGAAGGATGTCATGAAGGACGGACCTCATTTCGGGGCAGGATTTAAGGAAGTCGTATCCTTGCTGGAGAGCCACATTCAGAGTCCGCTACAGTCCCGGAAAGTATCTGGTGACAAGAGGGGCACTTCTGGGATTCTTCTGTAGAAGGTTCTGAATTTGGGGGGATGAGGAAGTGGCTCTGGCAATTTGTTTCTCTACCAGATTAGGAGGATAGCTGTGGGATGTGAATGCTGTTATTAGGTTATTGGTGTACTGGTTCAGAGCTTCAGGACTGGTTACAATCTTGCATGGTGAAGTGTTGTAACAAACTCTTAAAATATGATGTTTGGTTCAGACACATTTCTCCTTCATTTTTGGAAATCTCAGTTTCCAAGAATGATTGTGGTTCTCCCAGTTCCCTTACTTTAAACTTCTGCTTTATTTTAAATTTCACTTTTTCCATTTTTTCTCTATTATTTCCTACCATCAAAATATCTCAACATAGAGCACAATTTAAATAACAAGTTCATTTAAAATCATGTAGTAAAGACATTTATCTGCTTCTGACTGACTGAATCTTATAAACGTAAGAAATGAGTGAATAGAATTATTCCATACTAGTGGCACTTGCTTCAGTCCATATAATGATTTTTGTAATTTACAGACCAAACCAGTTGTGTCTTCCAGATCTTCAGAAATAGTCACTCCTTCAGGAATATCCAAGTATAGTTCCTTGCGATGACCCATTTTACTTCATCTGAATTAACCACCCTGAGAAAGTCTAATCGTTGCAATATTCAGAATATTCTTTCAGTTATTCAAAACGGGGGAAAAGATGTTATTTAACATTAATAAATACGAGTAAAATTACTTGATTTCACTTTATATAGTTCCTGTAAAGCAAGTGATACACTTTTACTAATTGAAGTATAGGTCATGCTGTCACCACCCCACCGACTTATTGAAACAAAATTCAGAAGTAATGGTAATAGCACTAATGAATATTTGTGCATCTGACTGCTTACTAATTTCAATAAATTCCAGAATTCATTTCGCACTGTCACCTACCAGGAATATTGGTACAGTTTTGATAACCACCCATATAAATACATTCATAAATACCTGTTCCTTAATCTTGTTATAAAAAGGTACTATATTTTTATCCTTATTTAACAGTATTATCACATAATTTGGATTCCTTTCAGATTATATTGAACAGTTTAAAATAATCTTTAGTCTGTAATAAATCTCTAACTAAGTTCCAAAATAAAAAAAAATAATTACTATACTTTTCTATGTGTCAAACAAAGCCACAGTTTTTATATATAGCCTTGACAAGAAATTGAATCATCTTATAATTTTATGTAATTTATTTTAATTTTTTAATGTATACTTGACATAAAGATTCAGCTTGTCATTTCTTTTTTTTAAGTGTCTAAAATATTTATAATAATGCACCTTATCAACTTCTTATCTCTGCAATTAAAAAAAGGAAATAACTTTTTTCAAAAATACATAAATAACATACAAAAATAGGAAATTATTCTTATGTCTTATATCTTCTTATGTCTTATGTACAACTTGAAGCAGACACAATCGATAAATTATTTGAAATCAAGATTGTCAGCTTGTAAAATTTATTTCCCCATTTCAGATAACTGTCCAATGTAGGCACGATCGATATTTAACATATCGATAATGTCAACGTAATATTTGCTAACTACGAAAAAATAAACACTTATTTTGATTTTAATGAAGGCTTATTTCCTTTTATCATTTCTCTTCAAAAGTCCATCTTGTAAATCATTATTTAGTTCAGTACAAATTTGGTAGAAGTGAACCAGCTCACCCTCACTGAATTCATCCCCACTAACTATCTCTTTAACAAATTCCAAATAAAATAAAATAATTATCTACTATGATACCGCCACTTCTAAGGCACCCGTAGCAAATGAATGTTTAAACAGATAAAATAATTACTGGGGCCGACTTCAGGCGTTATCGTCTCATACTATGAAACTCCTCTCAAACTCTGAACCCCCATCATTTTGAGTCTTGCCACTTATCAGCTTTGCTTCCAAAGTTAAAGTATTGAAAAGTCAGTTAGCCTTCTCGGTTTTATTTTGCCAAATAATTGTTATTGTTATAAATATTACAAAGTCTCTAATACTCGTGATCAATCACAAGGCCTTATTATCATTATTTTATTTTTATTTTTGCAATCAGTAAGGAGGAGTAATAATTCATCAATAATACTTTTACGAGTCTGAGTGATTAATATACGATTCCGAAATATTTCTGAATCAATTACTGCAAACAATGTTAGCTGCTACCATAAAATTGCGTGAAACAGTATCTTGCTACAATCATGCATTGGGTCTCACTCATGGACCGACAGCACCCACAATACCAATTACAGCATGCTGCCCATCCCAAACAATTATCACCTTAATATTCTTAGTAAAGTAATTGACACAACAATACTTCATGCATTAATTGTGAACACTGCTTGAACAGTTATCACTCAGCTCAATAAAAAAAATATGTACACTATTAATAGTATGCAATTTAGCCTCCCCTTTCCTGAAATTACTAATCAAACTTTAAATCACATCTAGGAATATTCAATTCCCATCTGTTTAATTTTTTTGAAATAACCATAAATCATTTCATCCATGACCTACCATGTCTGTGGGATTGCATCAGCGTCTCTTGTATCTTGATAAAAGAAGACTTCTTTACTCAAAGCCAACTATTAGTGAATTCATCAGACTGAATATGTACTATACCAAGAATGCTCGCCCACTCTTCAATCTTTTAACCCCATCACATTACTACAGTTTGACGTATTCTTTTTTATATAAGCTATTCTTTGCTGCCAGCTCAGTAGTTCTCAGAATGCTTATGTTGGAATCTGCGCTCGGACGACCACCGCCATCTATTGCAGACTGGCTACAGAGAAAGACAATGCAATGTTCGACAATTCTCTATAACACAGAACACACTCATCAAAATTTTTTTTACTTACAATGAAATTTCTAAAATGGTCATTTGTAATAATTAAAATTACGTTTTACTTGTTTTTTTTTTTCGGTTTCCATAATTATTTATTCCAAACAAAGTGAAGTGATTAGACAAGAATCCAGAACTGTGCTGTAATAATTTTGTCCTGTTACATCCTCCTCGAGTAATCCATGAAGAAAAGCATTAGCAACATCAAATTGTCCCATATCCAGTGTTTGTTGTTCTGCAATTGCAAGCAGAGCCACTGGTGCATGAGTTTCCTCATAGTTAAATCCCTTTTTCTGTGAGCATCCTTTAGCCACAAGTCTAGCCTTGTATCTTATGATATTTCCATCTTTGTCTTTCTTCAGTTTGAACACCCACTTACTGCTAATGGCCTTCCTTCCAGCGGGTAGTTTAACAAAGATCCAAGTCTTGGTTTCCTTTATAGAATCAGTTTCATCATGTACAGCTTGACACCAGTGATCCTTATCTTCACGATTTGCAATTTCCTCGTAACTCTTTGGTACATCATCAACAAACGTTTCAGCATTCAGAGCCAGAACAGCATAGTCATCTAAATATTTAGGAGGGTTTCTCTTTCTGGTAGAACGCCGTACTACTTCCTTTTCTGTTTCCTCTTCATCACTGCACAGTTCTGGTATGGACATTCTTCCATGATCCTCAGCAATTGGTTTGACCTCTTCTTCAGTGAATCTAGCTTCATTCTTGTCTTTTTGTTCCTTCTCTGAAGGTTGATACACAGGTTCTGTAACCCAGTCCTCTACTGGTGTACTTTCAAAGTCAAATATTCCTTCATAAAAAACAACATTCCTTCCTGTAATTATTTCTCCTTACTCTGGACACCAACGGCTGTAACCATTTGGACCCAGTAAAGTAGCACTTCAAGGACTTGTTGTCAAACTTCCCTGTTCTGAGTTCCTTTGGTACCAGCAGACAAGCAATACAACCAAATAATCTCAATTTACTTAAATTAGGTTTCGCCCTATACCACAAAGCTGCAGGAATCTTTCCATCCAAGGCAACAGTAGGACTTCTATTGAGTAGGTATACGGCAGTATGAACAGCGTCTGACCAAAATGTCTTACGCAATTTACACTGAAGTATCAAACAATGAGCTTTATCAATAAGAGTTCTGTTCATTCACTCTGATACACCATTTTGCTGAGGAGTATATCTGATTGTACACTCAAACTGTATACCTTGTTGTTCTTCTTGACATGTATTCACGACCATTATCTCATCGAAATTTGCTGATCTTTAAGTTGAAATGAGCTGTAGACATGGCATGAAACATCTTCACGTAGCAAGTCACTTCTGACTTAGATTCCAGTGGGTAGGCCATAGTGAAATGTGTAATGTCATCAACAAATATGAACACATACTTCTTTCCATCAAATGATTCCGATGAGATTAACCCACACAGGTCACTGTGAATCAACTCAAGAGGTCTGGTGGCACACTTCCTCGTTTGATTATATGGTAGCTGTGACTGTTTTCCTTCGACACAATATGAGCATTGATCGATGGGTATTGCTGAAGTGTCCAATTTCATACCAACAAACTGTGACTGGAGATGTTTAATACTGTCATAACTCAAATTATCTAATCTGTTGTGCCACAGTTGTACATTTCTTTCAGTAGAAGCAACTGACAAGACTTTACACTGCAAAAAGTTTAAAACATATAGCTGAGATTGATTTCTATTTGCAATAGCAATCACTTCTTTTACTTTTTTAATTAAACCTTGACTCTTTTCAAGTGTGATACTGAAACATTCATTTAAAGTTTTCTAACTGACAGCAAATTATAATTGAGATCAGGCACAGATAAAACATCTTTAATTGTAATTTCAATTTATTTTCCTTTTACCACACTAGTGACATTAATTTCACCCTTTTTTTGACCTCAAGAAAAATACCTGACTTTGCTACTTTCACTTTAATTGGTTTTTTCAATCTCTTTAAATTTCCGAGAAGTATTCTACTGTTAATCAGGTGTTCTGTTGCTCCAGAGTCCAAGAACCAGTTGAAATGGTTTGCTGCTTGATCTCCACTTGATGCTACAAAACCAAACCCATCTTTCCTCTTTAATGTCTCCCACATTCACGGAGTTGCTGTTTTCTAAGTTTAACTCTGCAGTTAGCCCTTTTGTGACCTGGTTTTCCACAGCGACAACAAGTAAAGAGTATTCCCCGAATTTCCTTGCAGTTTTCTCGTTTTATTGGCCTATGACGAAATTTTTTTTGTGATACTGTTGCATCTGAAAAGGTGTAGGATGCAGTGTCTCGTCATTTTTATTTTTCCCGACTATTCCCTTCCATTTCGACTCTTCGTCCAGAAGCCTCTTTATCATGAAGCTCAGCATCAAGTCTTTCATTAAAAGTGTTTCAATAGCTGTGATAACTACACTGTATTCCACTGGCATCATTAAAAGTAGATGACGCACTATGTTCATTTCTTCAATCGTAGCACCTGTCGAACACAAATCTTGTATTAATTTACCAAACGTCTAAAATTGATTAACTAGTGTATCATTTGTTGCATCAAACTTCATAGTTAATAGTTTTTTTCTGAGCAAAAGTTGATAGCACCTCCTTTCCTCTCAAATGTATTACAAAGAAAAATCCATAAATCAAATGATATTACCTCTTCTTTCGCATATTCCACATGACTGTCAGCTACGCATTGAATGAGGTGAGACTTATATTTCCGTTCGTGTTTTGCCAATTCTGATAATCATGTTTCCTTTGCTGCATGCTGCGCGTCCATCTCGCCATTGGCAAATTCCAATTTTGTCAGATAATTTTTGTGCACAAATTGCAAAAGTTTCAATTCCTCAAGAAGAGTTTCCATCCTGAATTTCCATTTACTGAAATTTGTGCCATTGAACAAGGGAATAAGATAGTTTTCTATTTCAGTTGCCATCTCGAAAATATTTTCATGAGAGTCCACTCTTTACCACGTATTTCATTAATACTTCTGTTTTAAAACTTTTCTGGGCCCATAACCTGATATGTTTACTGTTGAATAATACACTAAAGTGCAGAAAAAGTTCACGTATTGACATCAGAAACAAAAAAACAGTTAAAAACAGAATCACAAAGCAACGCAAATTACGCGCTTTTAAGGTCACTGTCAGAGCTATAGCTAGTCTACAATCTTTAAATTGCACTCTTAAATTTTTCAAATTTTGATAGGGCATATTGTGCCACACGTGTCGACACTTTTCAGTTTCACACCACGATGCCGTAATATGCAATTTAGGTAATATTAAGTTACTTGATAACAGTAGGCTTTGATTGCTAGTAAATGTACTAAGATAGTAGTTTCAAGACCTCTGAGTAAAGTAAATTTATACAAATCCAAGAATGCAATATGATATTTTAGCTGGAAGGTTTGGTCGACAATTATCAATGTTGCTCAGCTAATGTTATATTTAACAAATTTTTCGCAGATATTTGTTCACTCTTTGAGGAGTATACTGCAGGAAACAGAGCAAGATCAATCCTCTATCATGTAAAAAACAACAAATTTAAGAACCAACAGGAGTGGTATACTACCCAATTACTGCAAATGAAAAATATTGTTGTATTTAGATTTGTATAGATAGTATAAGACAGAAAATGATAGATTAGTGTATGATAAAGCTAACACAGAATACAAACTAAGTGTCAATAATGCTAAGAAATCTTACAATTTAGGTATAATTAATTGGTCTAGAAATAAAAGTTAATAATGAAGTCTCCAACCATGGCAATAAAAAAGTTGTGAACTCATCCCCAGACAGTTATGATAATTTTTGTATTCAGTCAGTGGAAGAATTTGTAGAAATACAGTTAAACCCAACAAATCCCCAGCAGAGCTAATAAAGTTATTTGGGGAAAAATTTTCATCCTCAGTTTTTAATTGGTCTAGAAATAAAAGTTAATAATGAAGTCTCCAACCATGGCAATAAAAAAGTTGTGAACTCATCCCCAGACAGTTATGATAATTTTTGTATTCAGTCAGTGGAAGAATTTGTAGAAATACAGTTAAACCCAACAAATCCCCAGCAGAGCTAATAAAGTTATTTGGGGGAAAATTTTCATCCTCAGTTTTTAATTTCAGGGAAGTAAGTCCCAAAGATGCTCCAGCAGTAGTTAAATCTCTTAAGCGTCTCAGACTGTTGATATTTTTATCTGTCCAACAATATTATAAATAATTGACTACATCATTGGACTGCTGACCTAAGCAATAAATACATATATTGTTGAAGGAAACTTTGCTGTTTTAAAACTGTCTTAGGGTAGTTACTATCTTTAAAAAAGGCGATAAAACATGTTACCCAAGGTAGAACGTGTATCTACAACTGCGAGCAACTGTATGCTCCACAGAAAGGGACCTTGCAACGCTTGGGCATTTCACTGTGGCAGTAAATGAACGAAGCTCTCAGACAACAAGCATCCAAACAAACTGATATCGGTCTTGTTTTGTCCTAAGACATTAAGCAGTACAGGAAGTGGGGACTTTTCTCAACTACTGATTCTATGCTTACATACAACTATGGTGTTGATATGAGGGAGGAGTTATTTCAGGAAACCATACAGTGTTATGAACGAATAGTAGAAGTATTACAAGCCAGTATACAGACTGTTATCTTATTGGATACAGGAACAGATGTAAATGTCATATCAAAATAGTTGTTCAAAAGAGTAAATGATATTCATATATTACCCACTTTTAAAGTACAACATTGCTGAATTTTAGGTGCAGTAGGGGGATATTCAAAACCCATCAAATGCGTAACTCAAATACAGAAACAACTGATATAATAGTATAAACTTGTTAGTATCTACTAACACTGCAACCTTATAAAAGGAACAACTAGCTCAAGTATTATTATAGTTTGTTTATTAGACAAGAGACTTTCAGTCATAACATATCAGTTCTGAGTTCTTCCTTTCGGTATGAACATCAGTTCTGGCATATTTATTATGTCACTTGACTTCATTCTTGGGCAATGTCTTCTTGAAAGGTCACAGTATACATAGATGATATCCTCATAGCAACTGCAATTTGGGAGGAACGTCTTGAATTATTAGAGATAAATTTAACTAAATTTTTCTCTTCTGGCATGATTGGAAAGCTTAAGAAATGAAAATTTGTAAAATCTGAGATTAAGTACCTAGGTCATATTATTTCACCTACAGGCATTGTTCCTGATTCAGAAAAGATAAGTGGAATCAAATATTTCCCTGTTCCACACAACAAAAGACAGATTAAAGCCTATTTAGGTCATTGCTCATTTATTAGACAGTTTGTACCACAGCAGTTGTTAAAAAGCAATGCTCTACTTTCTCTTTTAACTTTTATCAATTTCTCATTTGCGTTTAGCAATTCTTGTATATTTTAAAACATGTCTATGAAACACTGCTGGTAGTTACTGTCTTTCATTAGTACTAATCGGGAATAATCTTCAAATTCTGGCAATCCCTGAGGAAGCCTTGAGAGTGAGTCCTTTTATGTGAATAATTTGAGTCACAATCTTGCAGAAGGAGAGCCTATCATACAAGGCGACTGTGTAACATTTGACAGGACATTAAAAAGCTGAGTGCTTGATGATCACTAAATACTTTATATGTTTCCCAAGAACGTAATGATGAAACTCTTTAAATGACAAATGGTTGCCAATGTTTCTAGTGGTGGAATATCGCCTCTCACATTCTGTTAGAGTGCGACTTACAAAACCTATGACCTTCAATGTGTGAAGATCATTATTACTAGAAATGTGGAAAGAATCGATCCTAAATAAAATTTGACACATCTGTATCAATGCAAAAATCCTGAGTCATGTAAGGATAACTCAAAATAGGAGAATTTACAAGAGCATTTTTGATACCAGTAATAATAAAAATTTCATGTGGCTCAATGGCCTGGTGCAAGTCTTTCAATTGGATGCCACTTCGGCAATTTGCGTGTCCCTAGCCTACTCCAGTTATCCAACCAGGGAAAGGGGACCTACAGTATAACGTGGAATCCGAACCACGTGTCATTTCCGGCGACTCCTCACATTGTTGAGAGGTGAAGGATGGGTGAAAGTGCAGACTGAAAAAAATCGGAGGTCCAACCGGGTTTTGAACCCGTGACCCTTCGGTTTCCACTACTCGCCCCCCTCCCCCCTGTCCTTGCACTCGCCAAATGTGGCCTTCTCGGCCTGGCTTCTCCGCCATTTTTATTGATTGGTACCTTCTGTGTGGGCTTGTGGCCACTGTAGCGTATAAAATGAATGGTTCTTCTGTGTTGTTGTTGTCCTTTGTGAACGGTATATGACAGTATAAAATCAAATACGTAGAAATAAACTTCTTCTTCCTGAGGAGAAATATTAGCTGATGACTACAAAATGTAAAAGGAAAGTTCTTTCTCCTGGGATTAATATTAACGTTAATAACAAAAATTAGAGAAAAAAAATCCTGTTTGAGACAAATTTGAAATCTGAGTCATGATTCAACTTCTGTGAACACAATTCTATTTATCTGTATATCTCTCCTCGTGACGCAGTGCATGCCTTTTCAGGGTTCTATTGAGGCTTTCACGGCTACCGTAGCGGCCACGGGGCCCACGAAGTCCCCACTGTATTCACCCTCAACAGCAGTCCCCTACTTCAGCGTGCGACTGCGGTTCATTCTTCCTTTAATACATAATTATCCTATTCCCTGTTTTTCAAACAGAATTTGTAACATATTCCCAAAATTGCTTTTATTATCCTTTTTTTGGTAAATCTTGTAATACTCGTGATATATATATTCTTTGTAATTCTGTACATCATCACTTCCTTTGTTAGCAATTAGATAGTGACAAAAATTGCCAATAATCCAGTGGATGGTGTTGTTCTTTTGTTGAGGAAAAAACATTTCTTCTGGAAAAAAGATGTAATCCAAATTTACTTCTCTACCATCACTTCTCTTTAGAAAAGATATCTGTTTAATAAGTTCCTTCCATATTTCAGTAGTCCCCATGCAAAGGAACCTATGGTCCAATGTGTCCGTTTTGTGACTTTTAAACATTGGTTTGTGTCACTGAGGCCAATGGCGTATAATTTTTCATTCGTACTTACTATGTTGTTAATTACTTTATACCAAGCCACTTGTGTCTCTGAGGAGAGTACTTTGTTACTTATATTTTTCCAAATAGTTTTCCAGTTTCTGTTTGGAAACCTGGCCTCCATCTTATTTTTATGGTCCTGTGATCTTAGTCTGTGCATCATATATTGATAGTTCCTCTTGGTCTTGTCCAGTAAAATGCAACTCATATAACTGAGCTCCAAGTAATAACTACTTATATGTTTTAATTTGTAATTAATTGCATTTATTTTAATTGGTGGCTGCAGACTGTCAGGTTTAAATAGGTTGAATAACTGTGCTGTAATACCTTTAGGCTGGCTTTCAATTAGCTGTAAGGATCTCTTAACAAGTAAAACTGTAGATTTTTTCTGAATATCAGTAAGCCCTAGTCCTCCCTCTTCCAGTTTTAACATCGCTGTCCATACTGAAACCCTAAAAATCGCTCCATGCCTTCCTGAGTCTAAAAAACTGACATCTTTTACTTCAATTCCCTCCCTGACTAGGAGAGCCGTCCTACAATGGTGTTCATGAGCTATGTTTAAAATTTCTCTAAAGCCAGCGACATAGATGTTCGGTATTTGCACTTCTTGCAATAAGGCGATATCAGTGTCTGATTGGTACAGAAATTCTTTAAGTGCAGCTACCTTAACATCACTTTGAATTTTATTTATGTTTAAAGTAGTGACGTTATACGTTTGCTCCATTAGGAAACGTGCCTAATTCGACTGTCAAAATTGTTGAAAGGATGATATAATTCTGTCTTTGCTATTCTTTCTATCATTTCTCTTCAAATTATAAAATCGTGAATTTTCCCCACTCTGACTAATAATGAGAATAAAAGAATAATAAATAACAGGTACGTATGGATCGGTTCATTGTCAGTATCATCTTTAGAAATTGCCGCAAGCTTAGTAAAAGACTTCGTCTTCATATTGCGGCAGTTCGTCTACCATATCGACATCCTTGACATCCTCGTTGCCTTCAGACCAGTCCACTTCTGCCTGTGAAGTGCTCCGTCTAAGCAGTGAATCACCTTCTGTTTGTGCGACATCGCAGTCCCTTTTGTTTGGTGATAGGGGTTGCGTACTGTCCGAAGGCAGTTGTCTGTTGAGTTCTTGAGGGCGCACAGAAGCATTGCTTGTTACAGAATTTTCTTTTTTCTTGCCACGTTCCAGCATGGCACATAATTTTTCCTTTAAAATAGGTACAACCTTTTCAGCATTTTCATGAGCCACCCGACGTTTTTTGTTTCTCTTCCTTTTCGGGGAGCCCTCTGGAGACAAATTCGGCGATATCTCGTTGGAATCAGCGGAAGATTTCTCAGAAGGTTTACAGTCTTGCTTCCTCTCTGTGTGTCTGTTCTGAACCTCCTGTTGAGTTCCAATGTTCGTCCCTTCCCCTTGCAAAAGTCCAGCGTCTAGACTTTTCCTTTTGTCAGTTTTATGTCCACTAAGTTGTGTGTTCCCAGGAGAAACTTCATCTTCTGCTGATTGCATTGTGTTGAAGGTGAGATCGTCATCGACACTGGTGGGACAGTCCGGGTGCACTTCAGGTTCCATAGGTATTTGGACGGAAATCTGATCCCCTTCCTGTTGTGAAACTAGAGAAACCTGTGCAATTTCGGATCGTTTGGTAGCCTGCGTTTTGCGGGGCTCTCGTCTGCTGCCCTGACGTCATCGGTGCCTCGCTGCTCCGCGTTGTTTCCGGGTGCCGGCAGGGCTTCGGCGAGTGGCGCCTGCACTGTTGTTGTCGCCTCGGCGGGGCCGCTGGGGTAGACGGCGGCCGCATACGTCAGCCTGAGGCTGACCCAACACCACCTAGAAGACAAGGCCTTACAACAGGCCGTGCCTACGTCACACTTAGAGGCCCCGTCCGCCACCTCACTGGCTGGCCGCTGGGGCACGCCTACCACCGCGGAGCGGCCGGCCAGTCAGATGGCGGCCGGGGCCTCTAAGTGTGACGTAGGCACGGCCTGTTGTAAGGCCTTGTCTTCTAGGTGGTGTTGGCTGACCTCCTGGCCCGGGGCCGCAGGCTCCGCTGCGCCGGCCGCCTCTTGCTGCACTCGCTTCTCACGTGCTCGGTGGAGTTACACAAGGCGCAAGTCTTAGGCTGACCGTCATATATGACAATGCCACGGTACCCGCATACGTTTACATAGGAAGGGATATGCCTCTGTAATTCGATCTTGATTTGTCGAACACCGTTAAGTACGGGAAACATATACTCCTCGGACCATTTCTCAGCTATATTAGATATAATTCTACCATATGGCTTCAGAACTTTGTTTATTTCTTCAGCCGGGACCTCAAAAGGAAGCTCAAAAACACGAACAGTTCGAATTCCTAGTCCGGCATGTGACACTAAAACTTCGCTAACTGAACCATCGGAATGGTTAAATTTAGCGACACCGCCACATTTATCAACAATTGAACAACATAATTCTGGGTTTATCATCTTCAAATATACAGAATTTGTCACAAATGATAAGTGCACACCCTCTACTTCGTTACCGGTCATCTGAAATTTCTCCATGAACCACCGCCTCATTTCAAAAGCCTTTCGTCTAACAAAATTTCTATCAAAAGTAAATTTGATCGTGTCTTTCCTCAGAACATTTATCGTACTCATTCTGTCTTACTACAGTTCGAAACCATAGCTACTAATGAAGAGAGAAGTTCAAAACGAACCTTACTCTCAGCAACACAGCTGTTGTTTACGTCCGGACGCCGAGCAGCCGCCACACGTCCGTCCAGCACCACAGCTGACACTCGAATGACCACTGGGCCTGACCAGTAAAATACTATTGACATTGGCCTGTCCAGACGCAAGATATAGTCTGTTTTAAACTAGAGCTCACACAGAACCATACTGATCGATTAAAACAGTATTATAAATTACACCAAAATGTCGTATTTTACTGTAGGTATCCACAATCAGATATGTGATGTGGATGTATTCCTTCATCTTACATAAAACTTTTAGTATGGGATAAACATAAAGTTTCTGGCCACTTTGGTTCAGGAAAATTCCTTAAAAAAGATGAAATGTTATTGTTTCTTTCCCAACATATCCAGGAAGATACACAACACTCTCAAGTCATGCATTCTGTGTCAAAAGACTAAAACCAAGACTCAATCCAACAAAAGAAGAATTGCATTCATTTTTACTGCCTCAACCTCTACAACTTTTAGCAATTGACTTAGTTCATATCCTGTATCTCGTGGTGGTGTGAAATATGTTTTTGGATTTATGATGTCTTTTCGAAGTAGTTTAAACTTTAAGCTCTTAAATCAGCTGCAGATACCTCTGAAATTCGTCAATTACGGCGAGATTTTATTCCTTTTGTCATGATGCCGACTATTATACTTTCAGACAATGCCTCTACTTTTACCTCTCACGCCTTGAAGAGCTTTATTAAAAATACAAGAATAAAACACATCTTCACTTCATGTTTCAATCCCGCCAACCCATTGGAATGGGTTTTTTGATAACTTAATCGATTTATCAGAAGATATGCTCTAAACCAACATACACAATGGGTGAAATACATTGGACTGTTTGAACAAATAATAAACAACTTGCCACTACACTGAACTCCATGCACATCTTCTAATTTAGTAAGTAAGATAAAATTATCAAATGAATGGTTAGATCCAATTCCAAATGTTCCTAGGAAAGATATTATGCTTGAAGACTAGAACGCCAAGTTCTTGTATCACTATCAGAATCAGCCAGGAAAAGAAAATCGTACCATAAAAATGTCTTCAACATGTACATCACGCAGGAGGACCGTACAAATGTACCATCATTTGATCAACGTACTAATTCCGAAATGGGGGACATAGCAATAGGTATTTCTGGTGTAGAGAAGCAGCTGAGAGAGCTAAATACGAAAAAGTCTGCTGGTCCGGATGGAATACCAGTTCGGTTTTACAAAGACTATTCTGCGGCATTGGCCCCCTACTTAGCTTGCATTTATCGCGAATCTTTAATTCAGTGCAAAGTTCCTAGTGATTGGAAACAAGCGGAGGTGACTCCCGTTTATAAGAAAGGAAAGAGAACTGACCCACATAATTACAGGCCAATATCGTTGACATCAGTTTCATGTAGAATTTTAGAGCATATTCTCAGTTCGAATATAGTAACTTTCCTTGAAATAAGAAAGCTTCTTTCCATGAATCAGCACGGGTTTAGGAAACATCGTTCATGTGAAACTCAGCTTGCCCTTTTCTCACATGACACCTTGCGAGCCATGGATAAAGGGCAACAGGCGGATTGTGTTTTTCTCGACTTCAAAAAGGCGTTCGACACGGTGTCACATTGCAGACTGCTAACGAAGATACGAGCTTATGGAGTAGGTTCACAGATTTATGACTGGCTGGAAGACTTCCTAAGCAATAGAACGCAGTACGTTGTTCTCGACGGCGAGTGTATCGTCAGGCGTGCCCCAGGGGAGTGTGATAGGACCGCTATTATTTTCTATCTATATAAATGATCTAATGGAGAGAGTAAGTTGTAATTTGCGGCTGTTTGCTGATGATGCTGTGGTGTATGGGAGGGTGTCGTCTGTAACTGACTGTAATAGCATACAGGATGACTTAGACAAAATTTCTAGTTGGTGCGAAGAATGGCAGCTAGCTCTCAATGTAGAAAAATGTAAGGTGATGCGCATTAGTAGAAAAAAAAAACAATCCTATAATGTTCGACTACAGCATTAGTAGTGAGCTTCTTGGTGCTGTCACGTCGTTCAAATATCTAGGCGTAACATTGCAGAGCGATATGAAATGGAACGAACATGTAAGGACAGTTGTAAGGTGGTCAGCCGACTTCGGTTTATTGGGAGAATTTTGGGAAGATGTACTTCACCTGTAAAGGAGACCGCGTATAAAACGCTTGTACGCCCACGTCTTGAGTATTGCTCAAGTGTTTGGGACCCGCAGCAGATCAGTTTAAAGGAAGACATAGAGGCGGTTCAGAGGCGAGCAGCTAGATTTGTTACCGCTAGGTTCGACCAATGCGCGAGTGTCACGGAAATGCTCCGGCAACTCAATTGGGGATCGCTGGAAGAAAGACGACGCTTTTTTCGTGAATTTCTGTTGAGTAAATTTAGATGGCCGGAATTTGAAGCTGAGTGTAGTACGATTTTGCTGCCGCCTACTTACATTTCGCGTAAAGATCACAAAGATAAGATAAGAGAAATTAGGGCTCGTACTGAGGCGTATAGGCATTCTTCTTTTCCTCGTTTCGTTTGGGAGTGGAATAGGAAAGGAAATGCCTAGTAGTGGTACAGTGTACCCTCCGCCATGCACCTTATGGTGAATTGCTGAGTATGTATGTAGATGTAGATGTACATCAGATAAGTGAATTGGTACTTTTCTTCACTCATCCAAAACCTTCTGCTGTTCTTAGAAAAAATAAAAATTGTCAGCTTTTATATCTAGAACCTTACCAAATTATACAAATCCCACATGAAGGAAGTTTCCTACTAGCATTACCAGATTTTGGAAAGAAAAAAGGATTGTATCTTCAGAAAGATTTGAAGAAATTTGGCACATAAAATAATTTAATAAATTTATAAATAAGTAGTTTTTTGATAAGAACACAGAACAGCCACCATGCGTAATAGTGTAATGAATATCTACACAAGAAGGGAAACATGTGTGAAAACATAAGTATATTTTCTGATAATCAAAATATCCACGGCTGTACTGCCGGTCTATAGTGTCCAACGGGCACAATATTTCGGCGATCATACATGTCGCCATCATCAGGTGAACTGACGGACTGAGCTCCTGGAAACGCGCCGGCACGGAGATCCGCAAGCTACGGCTACTCGAAGGGAACTGGGTTCTGGCCTGGTAGCGGGCGATTTAAATACCCTCAGCCCGCGGAGCGACCCCTCCGCGGTCCGCGTCCCGCGCCGCGGCCGTGCAGTGGAACCGATTGCGACGGCGTCTGAGAAGACGTCTGTACGAGGGCTCTGTCCGCCTTGGTCGTCACTTCGTTAAGTTTGCTAGATTTACTCTTAATTAACACAATCGCTGGTTCCCAAGCTTTGCTAAGATTATAGCCACAGTCACAGTTTATGAGGTCGTCACTTGTGCGAATTTCAATGGCTTCTATAACGACGCAGTCCCAGTATCTCGACGTCTGTACCATAATCCTAGTGCGTTCATACTCCATCGCATGATTCTCCGACAAACAATGTTCAGTGACCGCCGACTTGCTCGGATACATCAATTGTGTGTGCCTCTGGTGTTCAACGCATCGATCCTCGACGGTACGCATCGTCTGTCCAATATATGACTTTCCACACTGACGCAGAATCTGGCCTTCCTGGCCTTCCTCAAACCGAGATCATCTTTGGCGCTCCCCACCAATGCACGAATTTTATTCGGCGGACAAAAAACAGTTCGTACCTTGTGTTTTTTCAAAATGCGGGCGACCTTCCCCGAGAGTGCGCCGGTATATGGAACGAACGCAGTGCCTACATCCTCCGACGTGTTTTCATCCGTTTGCACCGGTTGTGATGTAGTGGTTGGGCGGAGAGCCCGCTGAATCTGCCACTCTGAGTACCCATTTCTTCGAAATACAGTTCTCAGGTGTTCCAATTCCTGGGGTAGACTCTCTGCGTCGGAGATAGTTCTTCTCTTGACCAAGACTGATGAACCCGTAGTTAAGTCCCATAGACTATACAAACATTTGAACATCTTCACCAAGACGTCAAGGAACGGCAATTTACTCTCCGTTACAGTCTCCATAGTGTATTTGATGTTGGGGTGTATGGAGTTCAGATGTGTAAGGAAGTCAAGGAGTTTATCCATACCATGTGGCCAGATGACGAAGGTGTCGTCCACGTAACGGAAAAACCAAGTAGGTTTCCATTCAGATGATTCCAGGGCTTCTTCCTCGAAATTCTCCATGTACAAATTTGCGACCACAGGGGAGAGTGGGCTACCAATGGCGACTCCCTCTGTTTGTTCGTAGCATTCGCCATTGAAAAGAAAATACGTGGAGGTCAAGACATGCCTAAAAAGTTCGATGGTCTTCTCGTCAAACTTCTGACTAATCAAATCTAGTGACTCTCGAAGGGGCACCCTCGTAAACATCGAAACGACTTCATAACTCACCATGATATCTGACTCATCCAGCCTGAAACTGTTAAGGCGTTTAACAAAATCCACGGAATTACGGATGTGATGAGGGCATTTACCCACATAAGAACTTAATATTCCCGTCAAGTATTTGGCCAACAAATATGCAGGTGCTCTGACGTTACTGACAATGGGACGTAACGGCACCCCATCTTTGTGAACCTTAGGGAGTCCATAAAGTCTTGGCGGTACCGAGCCTTGAGGTAGCAGTTTCTTGGCGACACCCTTCGGTAAATCCGCATTCTTGAGAAGCGCCCTCGTCTTGTTTTCCACCTTCTTTGTGGGGTCAACGCTGATCTTCCGGTAGGAATAGTCATTTAGCAGGCTCTGCATCTTTTCAGTGTAGTCCTTATGGGAGACAACAACCGCAGCATTACCTTTGTCAGCCGGTAAGACAACAATTTCAGGGCGTTCCCTCAAGTCACGCATGGCCGCCCTCTCTTTACTAGTGATGTTCGACTTCATGGGCTTGGATTTCGTCAACGCATGACAAGTTTCATGACTGTCTTAAAGCACGTCTACCTCCACACCACAAACATTAATTGTGCCTCATGTTCCCTGTGAAATGCGTATCAAATTGGCTTTGGCTACGGTGCTGTGTTAGCTAAGTGGTTTAAATCACCTACCTAGTAAGTAGGAGGTCCTGGGTTCGAATGCCGACCACAGCGTAAATTTTAATTAAATGCCTCACCTTATGTTTAATACCTTTGGTATAATGAGACAATGTTGTCTCAAGGAAATGTATTATTTATTGATATTTATATCACCTCAGCCTGAGGAACAAGGCGGGATAGTTCCTATTCGCGTTCTTTGCTGGGGTGCTATTCCAATGTAGGAGAGCCCTGACAATTTGAACATTATTTTCGTGATTGACATTAAATTTCCGTAACTTTTCTGACGTCTTTTCTAACCTTTCTGATATCCGTTTTATCCCATTGTCCCACTTATTTTCTAATCTTTTTATGTTTTCATATAGTTTATGTATGAGTTCAGCTGTGTTTCGTCTCATCTCTATTTTTAGTTCTAATGTGCTTTCTTTAATATTATCTAATAGTATCTGGAACATGTCCATTACTTTTCGATCTTGACTGATCTCTTTTTCATTATTATTTTCTACTGGCAAAGTATCTGCTGAAGCAATTCTATGGCTCACCTTACTTAATGCTGTGTCCTGCTCCTCTGAGATGCCAGCGTCGGATTCATTGTCTCTGAAGTTCGTATTCAGATTTTCCACTTCATTGTGGTCAAGAGCGGCATCATCTGTGTTTTGTGTAGTAATTAGTTCTATGTTTTGGTTAGTTGCAATATCTCCATAGTCAGAGACACTTGTAGAACCAGAATCTGCATTTTCATCTACAATGTTTTCTACATTATCATTTGTCTCACAAGACTGATAAACAAAATTTGGGCCAATATTTTCTGTGTGCTCCATTTGTGGCTGATCCAATGGATCATTGCCCACATTGTGAGCACCCACTCTCTCTCTACTTCATAACATGTATTTACTGTTTTTGTGCTAGCCATTTTACTGATTTTGTTACTACTCTTAATCACTTTGTTAGTTTTACAGAATTATTTAGATATTGTACTAGTCTTGTTAATTTTACAAAATTTTTAAGTACAACACTTACTCTAAATTTTCTTCTGTTGCGTGTGTGCGGCCGATGTTCCTCGTGAGCGTTGCTGTAGATCGTCGTACTGCTGGTATACTCCCTGTTGCTTTCGATATTAGCTAAGCATCGCACTCCTAACTGCTTGAGAGCGCCGCTCCGTGACCACTGCTGTTTGTTGATTTCGGCGGTCGCTGACTTCTGCCTAGTGCTACTATTTGGCCACTCCTTGTAGACACCGCGCCTAAATTGTTTTGTAGCCGAGGTGTGCCACTGCTGCTGTGCTGCACAGGTTAGCTGCTTCATCTGTCGCGCCAGACGCTCTCCCCGATTCGCCTTGCTGTGTGCGGTCGCCTCCTCTCTGCTCCAGCCGTTGCGTGCCGGCTGTATTGCGCCTTAGGCTGCCTTCACAGTGGCACCGACAGACCGTCGTCAGACGTCGTCGACCTAGTTCGACTGAAAACATCGACCGATGGGGTGGTCACATTGTATCCGATATCGTTTGTCACTTGGTCCGGATAAGGGAGAGCCGGTCGCGGTGGCCGAGGGGACTGAGGCGCTCCAGTCACGGTCTGCACGGCCACTACGGTCGGGGGTTCGAATTCTCCCTCCCCCCCCCCCGGGCATGGATATTTGTGCCGTCCTTAGTATTAGCTAGTTCATAAGTAGTTTGTAAGTTTAGGGACTGATGACCCCGTAGTTAAGTCCCATAAGCTATACAAACATTTGTTAAAGGAGAAAGTTAGGCTAGGTTTGAATGTATTCTGCTTCCGAAGTATATTAGATTTTAATTCCCTGGGGTGCAATGGATCCCACCGACATTGTCATGCTTCGAAATTAATGCTTTTATTATTAATAAAGACTTCGAATGTATACGAATGAGCTACACCTGTCTGGAAAGAAGAAAGTGTACTGTCCTCAGTTATTGCTACTTCCAGACAATCGTTACGAATATGTGAGGTACCGGTAAAAGGAGAAATTTCTATTACATGCTTGTGATATTTCGTGAGGTACCGGTAAAAGGAGAAATTTCTATTACATGTTTGTGACATTTCGTGGTATCACAAGCTGATTCATTTGAAGTTGTGCAGACATGCACCAGTTAACCACCATGCTTTAAATAATGAAAAACTACACCAGTTAGGGAAGTTTATTGCTTATCACAACGAATTTCGTGGTATATTTGCATCTTCGAGCACATTTGTTTACGTAAGTAGGGTACTTTTTCGACGTTTCAATGTGTGCTTTCCTGATGCACTGCTATTGTCTCTCTTAGCTACTGAAGTTCGGAAAATCGGACAGAATAAATGTTGAGGTGTGTGTTTTATCCTAACGTTAGAGCCGGCCGCGGTGGCCGAGGGGACTGAGGCGCTTCAGTCACGGTCTGCACGGCCACTGCGGTCGGGGGTTCGAATCCCCCTTCGGGCATGGAAATTTGTGCCGTCCTAGTTCGTAAGTAGTTGATAAGTAGTTTGTAAGTTTAGGGACTGATGACCCCGTAGTTAAGTCCCATAAGCTTTACAAACATTTGAACCTAACGTTAGAAACCATAACTTTTTCTGTCTGCTTAAAGCTATTGTGCCTCCTTCATTACTCAGATTATACACCATAATAATCGTGACTTAGGCTTACATGTGTACAAAAACCAGTGTAAGTATCGTGACGATTTTTGTGTTGTAATATCCAGTTTAACGGAGCAGACACAATACCAGCAAGTTTAGACAGACGTACTATTTAGTATGTATAAAAAAGTTACCGAGATTTTATTTTCCTCATTACAGTAACCTCAAAAAAGCTACATCTGTCCAAGAGCTCCATAAAATCACCATGGAAAAGTCACGATGTATTTATGTAAACAAAGACACTAAAAAAGAGGAAAACTTTCAAAATGCGTTGTGCTAAGCATAAAAATACATAATGGATGCAGTTTTTCAGTATTTAAATCCATGAAGAACACAGTTATAGGCCACTTTGAAACATGCGATTATGATGAACGAAATGAAGTTATGGTACATTGAACATCATGGACTGTCATTCAATATATTTGTGAAACACAAGTGTGAAATTATGAATAATTTTGAACACACGAACCACTGAAAAGCGAAAGCACACGTAGGCCTGCTCCACATTTGCAGGTCATTTCACAGAAAACACTCATCACCTTTTTAAAGAACGCCAGAACCAGTAAGAATAATTTGTGGGCAGCTAATACCCAATTATCACAATGCAAAACAACGTAAGAGACCCACTACAATAACATTAAGATACGCCACAATCCCAGATTGAACACATTTTTGAGGTAATAATTCACTCCTAAAATTTCTGATATAGGATTTAACCAACTTGAGGTTTCCAATGAACTGTGATATCAGACCATAGATTCCGAATTATATCCCGATTGTGATATTTATTGTGTTCTGGGTGCCACAGTCTCTTTCTTTCTTTCACTAAGCAAATCAGTTTCTCACTTGCCCATATCTAGCAAGTGAGAACGTCGGTCGATTTGACCGAAGAAAACAAACTAATTTGAATTTCACCGACTGTCGTCCGAAGTTTCAACATTCGGGCGATGAGATCGGCTACACTGTGACCGTGCCCATAGTGGAGTACTGATTTGAAACGATTGGCCGTTTTCCGCCGGTGTCTGTCGTCGGTAAAACCCACCAATATCGGAGTCACTGTGACCACAGTCTTAATGAATAAATAAATTAAAAATTACTGTCACTGTTCCTACTAATTTCAAGCCTCATTTATCCAATGTACATACTGCAAGATGTGTACATTCCCCACAAAGGATACCACGTACAAAGGGAACACGACTACAGGGGGTTACAGGGGGTTAACCAGCACTATAACATTTCCTCTCCTCCTCCATGTTGCCATGGATGACGCAAAACAGTTTGCATTTGTACCGCAATGACAGTGTACGCGAGGGTCGTACTTACTCCCCACTGCACTGTTTGAAGAGTAGAAACTCTAAAAGTTCACCAGGCTGACGTCTTCTATAGATGATAGCACGCAGGTCGGATCTCTTGATTGACGCTGAAATTATTATACTATAGGCAGGACCTGATCTAATTACTGAATAAAATTGATGTCCTCGTGAATCGGGATGCCAACTGATTTATTTAAAGAAAGCAGAAAACCAGTAAACTGCATAATAATATCCACTTGACATACATTTTCTTAACTGAAAGTAAATATAAAGTCATTTAGCCTTGATCTAAGATGATTAAACAATGTTTTATGACCGTCTACGTATGCATGTTACTCCTCCGAGTGTGTGTACTGAACTCACACGTTACTCTACAGAGTGCCTGTTCGGATCTGAACTGTAGCAGCTCGATGCAAGGTTGCCTTCGTTCCGCAATTTGGCGCCCAAACATGGCTGCTTATGTATCGTCCGTCTTAAATTAATTATTTTGTTTATTGAATTAGCAACTGTTAATATGTTTTACCTACTCAGGGCATAGCTTAGCTTTGAGGGGTATTTCTAAATTGAGTATGACATTGAATAAATAATCGGTATATAAAGTATTAATAAAAATGTGAATGCGTTTTGGCGCGTGACCGCCAGTGCTACAGCCAATCGGCGTCCAGTGCCTGCCGCTCGGGGACTTCCCTAGAATTCGGGGAGATTTGCCAGTGCTCTTTCCCATGAGAAACCGACCTATTGTACCACCTGTCGTGGCTCTCACCAGCTTTTACCATATGTTGCCTACTGGTCCTAACCGACTGCTTTGAAGCAATACTTCGATCTTAATATGGTGGCTGTAAGCCACAAATATTACAGGATGCACAAAATCCAAAGATGATAAAGGCGATCCCAAGAACACATGTAGTATAAAATAAAAGACATTCACTGAAATACAAAAAATTATGCCATGGGCTCCACACAGTGAGAAGGTACACTTATAATCATCAAAACTTTGTCTTATCATGTGCTACAGACATTATCAGCATTGTTGCATACTGATTGTTAAGCAGCGTAAAAAAAAGTTCAAGTGTTTGTAGAGCTTATGGGACTTAACTACGTGGTCATCAGGCCCTAAACTTACAAACTACTTATGAACTAGTTAATACTAAGGACGGCACAAATATCCATGCCCGAGGGGGCATTCGAACGACCGAAGTGGCCGTGCAGACCGTGACTGGAGCGCCTCAGTGCCGGCCGCGGTGGCCGAGGAGACTGAGGCGCTCCAGTCACAGTCTGCACGGCCACTACGGTTGGGGGTTCGAATCCCCCCTCGGGCATGGGTTTAGGGACTGATGACCCCGTAGTTAAGTCCCATAGACTTTACAAACATTTGAATTTTTTTTTTTTGGTCCCCTCGGACACCGCGGCCGGCTTAAGCAGCGTATACAGTAGTGTTGCCAACTAGTAGAAACTTTGACCCTAAAAACCAAAGCTTTAGTGACCTTGTTAAACAGACAAGACTATTATAAAAAATAAATATACATCTCTCTCTGTCTCTCTCTCTCTCTCTCTCTCTCTCTATGTGTATGTTTACCTTCAGTGTAGTTAAAATAATGATAATGTTAATAATAATAATAATAATTCAGAATTTAATTGTACTTAAATAGAAGCCAACAACAATTAGCAATTTATGTCTTCTTTGAAATATAGCTGTATACCCGGTTTTGCCCAGGTGTTTATTTATCCAATACTCTCGTAGTCCACATTCCCTTCCTCCCTCTGTCTGCATCCACCTCATTCTCATCTCTCTGTTCGTTTCCACCTTTCCCTCTCTCGGCAAAGTTTTCTGCAAGGTTCCCTCTGTCATGTACCATACAAGCATTTATGTAACCAGTGATCTTCCTCTTGGTTTAAAGGTCACGTGTGCAAAAATTCATAAAGATTGGATCAAAACTATGCATTTTGTAAAATTCCGTAAGTTAAGTACCCTCCATCATGCACCAAACGCAATTTTATACAGACAGTGACATTCCTCTTGTTTTTAAGATAGAATGTGCAAAATTTCATCAATATCGGAACAAAACTATAGATTTCATTGCAATACAAATGTAGACTCACATTGAAAAACGCACTTTGTTGTTCTAAAATTTTACCAGTTATATTTCATACAACCCTTGTTCTGAGAATAACATAAACAACAACAAAAAACTGATCTGTTAAATCGGTTGAGACGTTCTCAAGTCATGCTGTGACCAAGGTATTCAGGGATCCAAAGGATAAAAATGCAGCCCTCGGTCGCTGGCACTAGCAGCTATGTTCAAAATTTTAGTTAGGGATCCATTTTTATGTTGCAAAGTACCCTTTCCCATGCACCGTATGAAGCTTAAGGTAGACGATGACCTTCCTCTTGTGTTGAAGATCAAGCGTGCGAAATTTAGTGAAGATGGGAATGAAACTGTAAATTTCATGAGTCTGTTGGAGAAGTATGCTCCGCCATGCACTTAACACAGAATACTTTCTTAGATGACGTTTTCTACCTGTAAACTACATTCTTGCCAAATTTCAGCTTCATAGGCGAAGTGGTTTTTCAGAGTTTGTGTTTAGTCAGTGAGTGAGTGTCATTTCGATTTTATATAGATAAAGAAAACAGATTGCTTAATTTCGGATTCAAGAGAATGAAGGGTGACTTGCAGACAAAAATAAATAGTAACATGCAACTCTGTAATGCTAACTTTATTTGATACAAAGTCATGCCTGATGCGACAGTTTTACAGCATCTACAGCAAAACCACTGTGAGCTGTAGATTTCGTTTCGTTTCATTATTTTGTGTGTGTGTGTGGGGGGGGGGGGGGGGGTCAGTTACAAAACATTTCATAAACGTCCGAAATTACATGGAAATTTTGTTGCAAGGCCCTAACTACTCTCATTTTCCAATAATTGACGCATAAATCTGGGTATTCTTACGCGGTGGACTCTCATTATTTGTGACGTCATATGTCTATGTGTCGTGTGGGATATCTAAACGATCGTGTTTATGTCACTGAGCCCACATCCCCAGATGATCTAAAACGGCGCATTGAGAAAGCATGTCGCTCCGTCACACCGGCGATGTTACGTCTCGTCCGCAGATCCTTTCGCCGGCGCATTGCACTATGCATTGAGGAACATGGACACACGTTTGAACATCTCATGTAAATCAACTTCCCACCGCCATAACATCCATCACCCAGCCATGTATTATGTACAGCGTGTGGTATCTGCCCCTGAAACTTTGAAGGGTTGTAACTCCCAAACTGACAGTGATAGGAAGGTAGTTTAAATTGATTTGGACGCAGCTGATTTCAACGAATCCAGTGCACGATAGAAAAAACTATTGTTCCATTAAAAAAGTAAGAAACGACTATTGATGAACACGTCCAACGATTTTATTTCACTAAATTCTGTCTCTAGAAGAGAGATATTTTATCTTTATGTTTTCTTTTATTCTTCCTATATATACATAATTTCTCAGACAACACTTCCAACAGAACGATGTCAAAAAAATGTTCAAATGTTTGTACAGCTTATGGGAATTAACTACGGGGTTATCAGTCCCTAAACTTACAAACTACTTATGAACTAGCTAACGCTAAGGACGGCACAAATATCCATGCCCGAGGGGGGATTCGAATCCCCGACCGTAGTGGCCGTGCAGACCGTGACTGACACGCCGCAGTCCCTTTTTTTTTTTTTTTTTTTTTTTTTTTTTTTTTTTATTTCATCTCTTCAAGTTTAGTTCCAATCCTGACAAAACCTGCCGACATAAGATAGAAAAAATTTCGTTCCGGTACCGGGAATCGAACCCGAGCCTCCTGGGTGAAAGCCAGGTATCCTAGCCACTTTTTTTTTTTTTTTTTTTTTTTTTTTTTTTTTTTTTTTGTAGAGTTGGCGGTCGGTTTTCATTCAATATATTTCTCCTTCCTCGCTCTGTGTGGTCCAGCATCTGGTGCCTCTCTGTCTCGACTTGTCTCGACTTGTCCAGCATCTGGTGCCTCTCTGTCTCGACTTTGCTCGACTGACGCGAGAGCTGACGTTCTCAAGTCGGCCTATATCTAAGGACAGGTAGCTTAAAATGGCTGAGAGACGCACGTTTCCTTTCGTAATAGAAAAATAACAATGGCCCGTGGGGGGATCGAACCCACGACCTTCGCGTTATTAGCACGACGCTCTAACCAACTGAGCTAACTTTTTTTTTTTTTTTTTTTTTTTTTTTTTTTAAACTTGTGATAATTCTGGATTAAAAAAGTGTTGCATTTTTTTGCGTTACACAAATTTAGTACAAAATTTTGTCTTCATTAAAATGTTGTTTAAAAAGCAAAAACCTTGAATTTGTTATGCGGAGTAGTGGCAGTTTATGTTTTGCCTAGTTATAATGTAGTAAGCTTTCTCTCTTTACAGGTTCGCAGTTAGTACCTTACTTTATCTAATAATACTTTTTACCCTATGCCTTTCCTTCCAAACGCTATGTGCAACATATTGCCGAAGTTTTTTTTGTGGTTTTGGTATTTGCACATTTTTTCATATTAGTTTTCCATATAAACTTTAAAATCAATTATGCTGTCTGATCCCAGTTTGTTAAAAACGTAACTTATATACTTTCCTAGTAACCAGATCACTGTGTTGTTTTTTGCCTGAGGAAAGAACTTAATGTCAGGTTTGTCCAATACTGCAGTCGTTATGTCCTTGGCTGCGTGTCTGGTAACGATTATTATTTTCTCCTTAATCCAGTTCCAGCAATGAATGCGGTTGCCACATGTATATCGATGTTGCAGTGTGTCGATAAGCTGACAGTTGCAACAGAGGTCGGAGTTACATTTTCCTATAGTATGGAGTCTTGAATTTGTGGTTATAACACCATTGACTACTTTATACCACGCAGATTTAACATCAGTTGATAGGATTGTGGAGCTGATATTTCCCCACACTATGTTCCACACCACACCACTGTGCTTCTTTTCTATTTTATTTTTCCCTTCATGTTTCCTCCGGTCCTCTAAAATTGCTCTTGTTGTTATGGCACTACTATTCCTGAGCTTCCTGCTGAGGTAGCTTTTTTCCAGGTAGTAGTCTCTAACGTGTTTCAGCTGAAAATTTATTGTCTGTATATTTACAGGTGGTTCCATACTTGCTGGCCTCACTGCATCAAAAAGTTTTGCCGTAATGCTGTGTGGGTGTTCTTCTATTATTGCGGTAGTTCTTTTTATGAATAAGGCTGTGGCTTTATTGCTGATATCAGTTAAACCCATCCCACCGTTCCGTGGATCCAGAGTGACCGCTTTTACACCAACTCTGAAGATTTCCCCTTTCCACAAAAAGTTGGTAAGTGCTGCCATAGTGCCATTATGTTTTTTGCAACCAATTTAGGAACAGGGAGAATCTGCGCTGTATAAAATGCCTTGGATAAAACATATACATTTAGGTATCTCACTCTCTGAAACTGGTCTATGTTTCGAAACATATTGTCAAAAAGGGAGCCCTTAACTTTCACTGACACATCTCTCCAGTTTACAGCTATCATTTGTAAGATGGATGCCGTAAGCTTTATCCCGAGTGTCTTATGTTCAGTTGTCAATTTTGCCCATTCGATGTGAATGTCCTCAAACCCTTTAATATTCAGGAACTTACTTTTGGCAGTATTTATTTCCGCACCCGAAAGAGAACAGTACCGTTTCAGTTCCGTATGTAGCTTTGTTATATCGCCAGCTTCTCTAATAACCAGACCTACGTCATCTGCATAGGCGCCAACTACAGTTTTCTGTCCAGAGATGGTTAAGCCAGTGAGTGCAGTCTGTACTCTCTGCAGGAAGGGTTCAAGGGACATCACGAACAAAATCATTGAAAGAGGGCTGCCTTGGGGAATACCCCTTCTTATCTGTATAGGTTTAGTTAGTTGGTTATTTACTGATATTTTAGCTGTTAGACCGAAGGCCACATTTTTTATGACGTCTAAATTGCTTTGCGAAAATCCCATCCTCCTCATTGTTTCCAATAGATACCCGTGATCAACCACATCAAAGGCCTTATGAAAGTCAATGAATAGTAGACCACACTTTATATTACTCGTACAAGTAAAAGCTATAATGTCTCTATATTGTGCTGCAGTTTGAAATATAGACCTTTTGTGTGCACAAGTTTGATATCGGCCGATTATTTTAGCGGTGAGTGCGATGATAGACTTGTGAAGTGCACGTGTTACAATCTTATAATCGGAGTTGAGCAAGGATATTGGTCTGAAATTGCTTATCTGTTTACAGCCTCTTTTTTTAGGAATGAGCACAATGTTACATTCTTTGAATTCCGCAGGTACAGTCTTCCCTTGTAACACTTCATTTACGATCACAGTTATTTTATCTCCTATCAGGTTCCAGTAACGACGGTAAAATTCAATTGGTAACCCATCGGGACCGGCAGACTTTTTAGTGGGGGAGTTGCGTACTATTTCAAGGACATCGTCCTTACTGAGTTCAGAAACAATGGTGTCATTATCATCCAGGGTGATTGCTGAAGTAAAATTACTGAAAAGCTCGCCGCAGTCATCTTCATTCGTGTGGCCTGCAGTATACATATCTTCAAAATATCGGTGTATTTCATTTACAATGTCTTTCTGCATAGTAATTATTCTCCCATCCTCACACTTAATTTCCTCCATGAAGGTTTTCCTCCTGTTCCTAGCGTGCTTCATAAGGTGGTATAATGCTGCTGATTCTTCGTCACTGACGGATTTAACTTTGGATTTTATTTTCAGCCCTTCGAGTTCCTGTCGCTTCAGTGAGATTAATTTGGCTTTTATTTTTTTAATATCTTTTAGTCTTGCTGTTACTGCATCTTCTTGATTGTAGAGGTCTCTTAGTACACTATAATAAAATTCCATAGTGTCTTTTACCTGTTTCTTTCGCTCTATACTGAATGAAATTAGGACCTTCCTCAGTTTGGGCTTTGCACGTCTGACCCACCACTCCATCACGCTTGGGAAGTTTGCGATGGAGCGTAGGCATAAATGCCAAGCGTCCGTCAGGGCGTCTTCTAAATCACTATCCTGTAGCAAGGACGTATTTACATTCCATTGACTTCTAAACCTCCGGCATGGTTGCGGCGTTAAATTAATGCACGCAATAACAGCGCTGTGATCCGAGAAAATAGCAGGAATTGTCTCCACAGTTGACACATTAGTAATAAGACTATCGGACACATAAATTCTGTCTATTCTGCTGGAAGAAGTGTGTGTGATATATGTAAATTTAACTAGTGTTGGGTATTTAAGTTCCCATGCATCATGCAGCTTTAAATCACTAACAAGCTTTTTAAGTTCTTTTGAGAAATTAAAATTTGGCATCTGATCCTTGCGGCTTAAAACAGAATTAAAATCTCCCCCTATTATAAGGTCTCTTGGGTCTTTCCTTAGTAAATAGATTATGTCATTTTTAAAAAAGTCAGATCTCTCCACACTACGCGAGCTTCCAGAAGGGGCGTATAAATTTACTAAGGTAACACCTTGTATATTCACACCTATACCCCGTCCAGATTCAAGCCGTTCAACACTCGTCACTGGGATGCCTTCTCTTACTAAGATAGCTGTGCCGGTTGTCATCTCGGGTGCGTAATTAACTATTGCAATAAAACCGGGTATATCAATCTGTGGGAGAAGTACCTCTTGCAAAAGTGCAATATCTGTACAAGAATCGTATAGAAACTGTTGGAGTGCGGCTATTTTAGTTTTTGATTGAATAGTATTAATATTTACAGTCGTAATTCTATAGGTTTGTAACATTTTAAATATATGGCAACAGTAAGGAGTAGAGACTGCACAAAATTTTTTGTATCACATTAAGCATGAAAAAGAGCTCTTTCAGATCATAGAATGCGTTTTACATATAACAGCAAAAACAAACAGGAATTTAAAACTTGACACTGACGAGTGGAATTTGCAATTGCTGCACATTAATCGCTACTTCTTGAGGAGGGAGCCCCTCCAGGTTTTTTAGTTTGATCTTCTTCGTAACCTTCCCTTACAATTTCATAGCTGACATTTTTAGGTTGCGTGTTTGTTGTCTCCATGTTTCCAGTTTTTGATTGCATGTCTGATTTGTCTTTTTTTGATTTGCTGTGAGGTCGTGCAACAGAAAGGTTAGGCTGTGGTTTCACCCTTCGCTTCGTGTTCTCTTGAGATGCGGAAGTCGGTGTCGATGTATCTGTTGGTGTATCATCATTTGCTTGCTGCTTGGCATGGGCTTTTTCCTTCTTGGTTTTTCCTGCAGCCGGCTGTGCGGCTGTGTTTTGACACTGCCGTGCGTCACTTTCCTCGTGCCGGTCGCGTTGCAGCGGCTGTTGTGCTTCGGCTGCGGCTGCGTCAGTCAGCGCGGCCGCTGAGTCCTGCTGTGCGGCCGTCGTGTCCGCTTCCATCACCGGTTCACTAACTACACTATCAATTACAGAATCCACCTGCATACTTTCTGCCTGAACTACTTCGTCCTCATTGGAAGGCTTTAATTTCCTCGCTTCATGACTTCCGGAAGCCGTTTCATTATCTGAACCATCCTCTACATGTTCGAGGGGCCGTTTCTTTTTCTGAACGTCACTATCAGACAAAACAGTTTCACAGATCGGTTTAGTCACCAACGGTGGAAAGTCTTTTTGGCTTACGATCGGTAACTCAAGAGGACTTGAATTAACAACAACTGTTTCTGGTTCCTCAGTGACATTTGTATTTGTCGCCAGAACTTCACTTAAAGTTAGTTTCCGCCGCTGCATCAAATTCGTTTTTAGAACGAACGGACGACGGGGGCAGTCTTGCCGAAAGTGTCCCGACTCATTACACACGTGGCAAGTTGGAGTTTGACCACTGTATATAATATGAGCCTTGTACCCTTCAACAGTAATATACGACGGAATATTTGTCTTGACCTCCATTTCAACCTGTCTTACACCGTTAAAGCATTGCAATTTAAACTGCGGACCCCACCTTTCATTCACGATTTCCTTCACGTCACCAAACTTAGAGAGAGCATCTCTAATGCGGTTGTTGTCAATTTCAATCGGCAGGTTTAAAACACGAACAGTTCTAATAGCAGAATCAGCAAGTTTAACAGCTACTACACTCTTACTACCATCTCTATGAAGATACTCTAAATTTGTACCAACTTTACTACGTGCATTATCAAGGCCAGCAGGAGTCAGGAATTTCAGGAAAACACAGTAATTGTCAGAGTCTAGTTGGGTGGTGTGGACAGAATCAGGATCAATGCCGATTACCTCAAAGAGCCAATCGTGGATCTCCACAGCAGTGGGTTGAACTCGCCGATATTCCTTGTCAAATACAAAAACCAGGTTGTTCTTCCTTACGGTCTTAGCCATGATTAACGGTTGCCGATGGATTCCGGTCAATACCGAAATTCCAAGTAAATACGACGAGAACTCGTCGAATGAACGATAAACACACAATACACAATATATGAGATCACTCTAGACAACACAAGATACACAATAACAACGAAAACTCAACAAGAACGCTGGCGTAAACACTGACAAGACGGAGCGGCAGCGGGCACTTCCGAACGCGTCAACAGCTCGAGCCAGACTGTCCCTCGGCCACCGCGGCCGGCGCCCGATGCCATTTTCAGTTGCATCAATAACAGAGAATGGTGCTCTAGCACGCTGACCATTTCGATGTTAGAGAAGATAATAACCACAATGATTCCGAAAAAAATGATTAGCGCACGGTACTTATGAGGCACCTGCTGTGACACTTTTTGTTTATTAGCAGTTGACCTTTGAAAATGATCCTGACGATAGATTTTAATGGAATCACGTATTTACTCAAATTTGAGAGATGTATGCAAGCCATAAAACACGCCGTACTCGGTAGTATAGTGGTTTGTATCCCCGCCTGTCACGCGAGAGACCCAGGTTCGATTCCCCGCCGGGGAGATGCAACTTTTATTTCGCATGTTCACTCAAATGATGATCACTGATCGCGAGAATGATATTTGCCTTTCTGATCGAAGATTATGGCTTCTGCAGAATCTTAAAAAAAAAAAAAAAATGCCTCACACTCGCAAATATCTTTGGAATTACCTTCCCCAGGGTAAAGCAATTGCCGGCCGCGGTGGCCGAGGGGACTGAGGCGCTCCAGTCACGGTCTGCACGGCCACTACGGTCGGGGGTACGAATCCCCCCTCGGGCATGGATATTTGTGCCGTCCTTAGTGTTAGCTAGTTCATAAGTAGTTTGTAAGTTTAGGGACTGATGACCCCGTAGTTACGTCCCATAGACTCTACAAACATTTGAACATTTGGTAAAGCAATTTCAAAGTAACAGTCGATAATTTGCTCCCTGTTTACGTTTTATTTGGGCGACACTGACAATCTGATAATTGGACACGAGCTCACGCTCCATGATAAATACTTTATATCGACATAAGCAGAAGGCAAATAATTTTAGCAGCGCGTGCTTTCGATATGGACCTCTGGATTATGGGCCCAGCACGCTTCCACTGCGCCACACTGCTGCTTTTTTTTTCCTTTCTTTTTTTTCTTGGCGTTTACGCACATCATGGCTGCTTGTAGACGTCCTGGTTTGCACTTTTATGTTTCGACAACTTTTCTCCTTAACAAATGGACAAGAGACCCTTTGTCTCAACAAGCGATATTTACTGCAACTTTCCACGCCCGTCTGGCGAGTGACGCTAAGACAATTCGCATAGGAGAAACACCAAAACGGACGTTCCGGTGCCGGAAATCGAACACGGGCCTCCTGGGCGAGAGCCAGGTATCCTAGCCACTTTATTTTATTTTATTTTATTGTTCCTGTGCTAAAACCCAGGTTTTTCTTTATATCTATCTTTTTTTACTTTTTGTTTTTTCTCCTCTTAATTTTTTTGTGTGAATTTAAGCAAAACAAACAAACACACACACACACACAAAAGAAAAGATAACTGTGGTGTCTGCTTTCACCCATGTGTGTTTTACCTTCTGTTTGGTCATCTTCTTTATTGAATAGAAAAACTTAAGTGAATTCCTTGATACTGAGCTGTATATTTTCCGTTGTTGACCTTTAACTCCTTGTTCCTCAAATATGATGTCTAACATGTTGCTGAAGTCCTTTTTTACATTAGGGTGTCTGTTTGCGTGCCATTCCGCTGTCTTCATGTAGACTTCAAGGCTAATCAGATTGTCCTCGCTGGTGTAGTTGACGTTATAAGCTACGGAATGCCCTAACATCCACATAATGGTGTTTTTGGTTACTGGATAATTTTTTTTTGTCCGGCCAGAGGAGTATGTCTGGGGAATAACTTGCAGCTGCACTGCGCGTTAACAGGCCTAGCCATTGCTGCATCCATCTCCAGTTAGTGAGCTGGCAGCCGCACGTGAATCTGTGGCGTAAGCCGTCTATCAGTCCACAGCTGGTGCACTTATCAGCGACACTTAAACCAATATGGTGTAACCTTTCATTTGTGGCCAGGACGCTGTTAACTACTTTAAAACAAGTCGATGCCACTTAGGAAGTGTGAATTGGTAGGCTAATGTTATTCCACACTGTTTTCCATTCAATTTTTGGCTGTTTGAGTTCTAATGATTACGAGTTCTACATCTACATACATACTCCGCAATTCACCGTAAGGTGCGTGGCGGAGGGTACACTGTACCACTACTAGGTATTTCCTTTCCTATTCCATTCCCAAATCGAACGAGGAAAAAAAGGAATGCCTATATGCCTCCATACGAGCCCTAATTTCTCTTATCTTGTCTTTGTGAACTTATCGCGAAATGTAAGTAGGCGGCAGCAAGATCGTACTACACTCAGCTTCAAATTCCGGCCCTCTAAATTTACTTAACAGAAATTCACGAAAAAAACGTTGTCTATCTTCCAGCGATCTCCAATTGAGTTGCCGGAGCATTTCCGTGACACTCGCGCATTGGTCGAACCTACCGGTAACAAATCTAGCTGCTCGCCTCTGAACCGCCTCTCTGTCTTCCTTCAAACCGATCTGCTGCGGGTCCCAAACACTTGAGAAATACTCAAGACGTGGTCGTACAAGCGTTTTATACACGGTCTCCTTTAAAGGTGAAGTACATCTTCCCAAAATTCTCCCAATAAACCGAAGTCGGCTGTCCGCCTTACTCACAACTGTCCTTACATGTTCGTTCCATTTCATATCGCTCTGCAATGTTACGCCTAGATATTTGAACGACGCGACAGCATCAAGAAGCTCACTACTAATGCTGTATTCGAACATTGTAGGATTGTTTTTTCTACTCATGCGTATCACCTTACATTTTTCTACATTGAGAGCTAGCTGCCATTCTTCGCACCAACTAGAAATTTTGTCTAAGTCATCCTGTATGCTATTACAGTCAGTTACAGACGACACCCTCCCATACACCACAGCATCATCAGCAAATAGCGGCAAATTACAACTTACTCTGTCCATCAGATCATTTATATAGATAGAAAATAATAGCGGTCCTATCACACTCCCCTGGGGCACGCCTGACGATACACTCGTCTCTGATGAACACTCACCGTCGAGAACAACGTACTGCATTCTATTACTTAGGAAGTCTTCCAGCCAGTCATAAATCTGTGAACCTATTCCATAAGCTCGTATCTTCGTTAGCAGTCTGCAGTGTGGCACCGCGTCGAATGCCTTTTAGAAGTCGAGAAAAACACAATCCGCCTGTTGCCCTTCATCCATGGCTCGCAAGATGTCATGTCAGAAAAGGGCAAGCTGAGTTTCACATGAACGATGTTTCCTAAACCCGTGCTGATTCATGGAAAGAAGCTTTCCTGTTTCAAGGAAAGTTACTATATTCGAACTGAGTTAGACTCATTTTTTCTAGTATATACTTCGTCGATAGAAATGTGCGGTTTAAAATGTAATCTACCCTGTAGTTCACTGTGAGATAAAAACGCCTGACATGTTCCAAATTTGAATTAAGTTTCACCACATCAGTCGGAGATCGAGCGTCAACTGGTCACGGAATTTTTAAGAGCCAACTCGTGACACTGAGAGGTTCCTGCTTCAACATAGTGGCGGTCCTTTTTAATGTACAATGCTGTGCACTTCTTCTCGAAGTCGGGTACTTGGAGTCTTTCAGCCTGTCTGGGAGAGGACATCACACTGTACTTCACTGTAAACAAGTGGACATTCCAGATGAATTTTCTGGAGACATGCATAATGTGCTGTGTCTGTATCTTCGGAACGGGAAATATTTGTGCCATATAATAGGCTCTGCTAAAGACGTAAGTGTCGAGGAGGCGAATGATTGGATAAGATCTAAGGATCTCTGTTTTCAGAAACGGCGCCTTGCATCTATGACCTTTGCCAGTTTTTGGCACACATCTCAAGTGGGCATTTATCAATAATTAACCCGAGGGTCCTGTGGTCGTCTTCCACTTTCGTCCACGAGAGATTGAGTGAATCCAATCCTCGGATGTTTACAAGGGTGCATTTATTTTCGTTGATTTTTGCACCTGATGCACGACACATTCCCTTGAGGGTCGTAATCTCGTCTTTATTTCGTGTTAAGACCCCGACATCATCGGCGTAAGTGCGAACTGCGATGGAAGTTCCTGCTAATGTCAGTCCAGTCAGTCGGTCGTCAATTGAGCGTAATAACGGCTCCAGCGACAGGACGAATGACATCATGGAGAGGGGACTCCCCTGCGGAATCCCTCGTTGTATCTCAATGGGCAGCGTCAGCTGTCCATTCACGCTGACCGTCGTTGTGATTCCTATTATTAAATTTTTTACAACATTGATTACTCTCTTGTCCAGCCCACATTGAGATAGTACAGCGATCAAATAGTCATGTCGAACCCGGTCAAAAACTTTACAAAACTCAGGAAACAGGAGTGCCAGTTTCATGTTGGTCACCTACACATAATACCTCTGTATTCCGAGACGGGTCTCATGACTGACCTACCAGGCACGCAGGACTAATGTTTCTTGATGGCATTCTTCATCACATGTGTTAATCGGCTGCTGAGCGCCCTAGCAAACGTTTAGTAAAGTTATAGGACGATAATTTTCCAGACTTTGACGGTTCTGAGACTTGGGTATCAAAACTATCCTGCCTTCCTTTAGTTGCACCTAGGAACTTCACAACCTCGCATCAGTTCATTAACAACTTCCCAAAACGTTTGTTCTATGATCGGCCAGAAGCGCACATAAAATTACTTCGGCAGCGCGTCAGGGCCAGCAGATTTGTGAAATGGTGAACGCTTAATCAGGTCCATTATGTCATCCGCCGCAAAATCTTCCACGATCGCACAGTTGTCAACGTGCGTGACGATAGGAACGATCGTCTGGACGAACTCATCGACGAAACGGTGATGGATATCTCGTTGCGAGTAGAGGTCACTGAAGTATCGGTGAGTGACGTGAAGTATGTCTCTCTGATGGTAAGGAAGGGTCCCATCAGCTGTTTTAACTTTGTCAGTAAAGGCCCGCTTGCGATGTTGACGGTGCTTAATCAGGTGGTGCAACGATATGACTTTGTCTGTCTTTACAGAAGTGGTTTACGCTTTGAATTACAAGCCGTCAAGTTGTTGACGCTTTATGCTAATTAGTTTAGCTTTCACTTTCTTGATGTCCTGTAGGTACGTGTTAGATGAAGACACTTTCCAGTACAACTCCAGCAAGACCGTCTCGTAAAAGTCAATAGTCGGTCTGGTGTCCTGGGCTTTATGCCATCCATAGTGTCCCAGAGTTCGTTAAATCTTCCTTTTCACTACAGAGGTACACCATTCTATCTTGCTGGGATATCTACTGCGCTGTTGCAGACAGGCTGTCCACGTCGCTCGAATGACGTCTTCCAATTCATCATCCATAAGTAGGGAAACATTGAGGCTCCATGGATTTTTGTACCGGTGACACGGCTGTTTCACTAGATTGTTACCGACAGAACACAGTGATCCAAAAAGATGGTCGGAATCACGTCGACGTCAAAAACCCGATGGCAAATATTGGCGGAGACGTACATTAGGTCCAGGCGGCTGAAGGAAGTAGAAGTTGCTGAATTTTATCAAGGTGGGATATTTCAATTCCCACGCATCCTTCATCTTCACATCGTGGACCAGGTCGTACAGTTCGTTGCAAAAGTTGAAATTCGGGGATTGATTTTTTTTATTGAGTACACAGTTAAAATCACCACTAACGATTAACTGACATGGATTACGGCGTAGCAAATAGCTGATCTCCTTTTTGAAAAACTTGGGTCTTCCAGTTCTGTTAGATGTACCGGATGGGGCATAAATACTGACAATTTGACTAGTTAAGTCTCTGCCTGACGTCAGAGCTACTTTTAAATCAGTTTTAATTTTATTGATTTTCAACGTCAGCAACTTACAAGCGTGGGTTGTCGTCATTGGACGTTGCACGTGGTGGAGAAGTGTCTCCAGCAGCCCACTCCATCGCACTGTCAGACTGTGGCGCTGCACTGGGGGGTCCTGTGTCAGCATATCCCATGTTTTTAGTTTTCTTACGAGGAGCCGAAAAATTCGGTCTCACTTTGGTTTGGTGTCGTCTGTTGGTTTTGACGGCCATATCAGATGGCGGAGTGGGTGGTTCTAAGGAGTCGTCGGACCTCAGTAAATGTTCTTGTACTAGCGGCTGCGTATTCGGATCCCCGAGTTCCAAAGCCGAAGTGTTGCAGTGCGGCTCCATAACACACGTTTGTAAACTCGCCGGCTCTGTAAGGTGTCTGTTTTTCTGTTGGAGCTCGGCAGTGGTTACGTTCTTGTCATAACTGGCTTCCCCGTCGCGGCTGCATGCATCTGCGCTGCATGTTTTACACTGCTTGCCGGCAACACAAACGGCGTGATTTCCTCCTGGGGCTCGGCAGTGATTACGTTACGGCTGACAGCGGCTTCCTCGGCGAGGTTGTGGCCTGGCGGCACTTGCTGTACTTGAATTGCGTTCTTCCGTGCCCTTCTGGCACCTCTCTAGATAGGCGCCTTTCTTTCAGCTGTGCGTCCGCGGTGCTCCTGCAGAGCTTAGAGCTGGCCACACATCTGCGCTCGTTGTGACACAGGAAGCAGAGAGCAAGGCGCACGTATTTCCGTACGTATGCAGTTTTTGGCAAATAATGGTAGGTTTATCAATGAGACGAGTATGAAGCATTGGCAGACGAAATTGCCATTGACATGAATTTCTGCCCATAAACGTCTACACAACTGATGGAGGGCAGAAGGCTGTAGCCCCAGTGGCGCAATTGGTTAGCGCACGGTACTTATAAAGCAGTAGCTGTGAGCAATGCCGGGGTTGTGAGTTCGAGCCTCACCTGGGGCATATTTTTCTTCGTAGTATGCCACCTGTGAAAATGACGCTGACTATAGATCTGAAAGGAATCGCGTACTCAGGTACAATTAAACTTCACTAAAGGCTTACAATTTACCGTCCTCGGTAGTATAGTGGTTAGTATCCCCGCCTGTCACGCGGGAGACCGGGGTTCGATTCCCCGCCGGGGAGATGAGTTTCGCTTTTAATATCTGTCATGATATTTGTCAAATTTAGTGTACGAAAAGCAACAGAGTGTGGGGCCAACCCTGGGTAGGTCGGTCAGCGCAGTTAAAAAAAATTAAAATAAAATAAAGTCGGGGAAAAAGTTAAAAAAGCATCACCTGGAGCTTATTTTTCTTTCGTAAATGCCGGACTGTGAAAATGATTCTGACGACACATATCTTGTCAGGTACAATTAGAACGCATTAAAGCGTCAGACTGCAGCGTCCTCGGTAGTATAGTGGTTAGTATCCCCGCCTGTCACGCGGGAGACCGGGGTTCGATTCCCCGCCGGGGAGACGCCATTTTTACTTTCGCAAGCTCGCTCAAATAACGCAATCACTGCAAGAAAGAACCTTGAATTTCTTAGCGGTGTTTCAGTTGCTGCTCAATCTTAAAACTTGCTTCATAATCGACACTGGCCTTCCAATTCCTCTCTAAACGACCACATTACTTGTAAATACACACTATAATTTTGCTACCCACTTCTGTGCTCGGCCTTGGCGTTTCACTTACGCAACAGCGGCAATCTGATGCTGGACCAGTGCACTCCGACCAGCATTATCGGTTTGGTATCGACGTAATGGGGGGAAAAATTATTGTTAGCAGAGCGTGGTTTCGATCCACGGACCTCTGGGTTATGGGCCCAGCACGCTTCCACTGCGCCACTCTGCTGGTGTAGCGCGAGACGTGCAAGAAACGCAATGTCTTCTTTTAATTGGTCTCATGCGAGACAGTTAAGCACAGCCTGAGGCTGAGGGCTAGACTTGGCTCGAGTGACGCTACGCTAACACTTGCTTTTGGCGATGTGTTATTACATTTTGACCTTGGTTCATCTGCGAGACACATTACAAATAACGGTGCCCTCCAGAGAGACTGCGGCGTATGAAATTCGTAGTTTACCTACAAAACTAAAAGCAATAAAATTACGACCCTGCCAGGATTCGAACCTGGAATCTTCTGATCCGTAGTCAGACGCGTTATCCGTTGCGCCACAGGGCCAATTGTCCTGTCTGCGTCCCTCTTAACAGTTCAGGCACTAAAGCAATGGGTTCTCTCTGTTGTTCGTCCATAAGAGTGGTCATTGCGTTCTTCCGTGCCCTTCTGGCACCTCTCTAGATAGGCGCCTTTCTTTCAGCTGTGCGTCCGCGGTGCTCCTGCAGAGCTTAGAGCTGGCCACACATCTGCGCTCGTTGTGACACAGGAAGCAGAGAGCAAGGCGCACGTATTTCCGTACGTATGCTGTTTTTGGCAAATAATGGTAGGTTTATCAATGAGACGAGTATGAAGCATTGGCAGACGAAATTGCCATTGACATGAATTTCTGCCCATAAACGTCTACACAACTGATGGAGGGCAGAAGGCTGTAGCCCCAGTGGCGCAATTGGTTAGCGCACGGTACTTATAAAGCAGTAGCTGTGAGCAATGCCGGGGTTGTGAGTTCGAGCCTCACCTGGGGCATATTTTTCTTCGTAGTATGCCACCTGTGAAAATGACGCTGACTATAGATCTGAAAGGAATCGCGTACTCAGGTACAATTAAACTTCACTAAAGGCTTACAATTTACCGTCCTCGGTAGTATAGTGGTTAGTATCCCCGCCTGTCACGCGGGAGACCGGGGTTCGATTCCCCGCCGGGGAGATGCCATTTTTACTTTCGCAAGCTCGCTCAAATAATGCAATCATTGCAAGAAAGAACCTTGAGTTTCTAAGCGGAGTTTCGGTTGCTGCACAATCTTAAAACTTGCTACATAACCGAAACTGGCCTTCGAATTCCTCTCTAAGTGGCCAAATTACTTGTAAATACACACTATAATTTTGCTACGCACTTCTGTGTTCGGCCTTGGCGATTCATTTACGCAACAGCGGCAATCTGATGCTGGATCAGTGCACTCCGACCAGCATTGTTGGTTTGGTATCGACGTAATGGAGGAAAAATTATTGTTAGCAGAGCGTGGTTTCGATCCACGGACCTCTGGGTTATGGGCCCAGCACGCTTCCACTGCGCCACTCTGCTGGTGTAGCGCGAGACGTGCAAGAAACGCAATGTCTTCTTTTAATTGGTCTCATGCGAGACAGTTAAGCACAGCCTGAGGCTGAGGGCTAGACTTGGCTCGAGTGACGCTACGCTAACACTTGCTTTTGGCGATGTGTTATTACATTTTGACCTTGGTTCATCTGCGAGACACATAACGGTGCCCTCCAGAGAGACTGCGGCGTATGAAATTCGTAGTTTACCTACAAAACTAAAAGCAATAAAATTACGACCCTGCCAGGATTCGAACCTGGAATCTTCTGATCCGTAGTCAGACGCGTTATCCGTTGCGCCACAGGGCCAATTGTCCTGTCTGCGTCCCTCTTAACAGTTCAGGCACTAAAGCAATGGGTTCTCTCTGTTGTTCGTCCATAAGAGTGGTCATTGCGTTCTTCCGTGCCCTTCTGGCACCTCTCTAGATAGGCGCCTTTCTTTCAGCTGTGCGTCCGCGGTGCTCCTGCAGAGCTTAGAGCTGGCCACACATCTGCGCTCGTTGTGACACAGGAAGCAGAGAGCAAGGCGCACGTATTTCCGTACGTATGCAGTTTTTGGCAAATAATGGTAGGTTTATCAATGAGACGAGTATGAAGCATTGGCAGACGAAATTGCCATTGACATGAATTTCTGCCCATAAACGTCTACACAACTGATGGAGGGCAGAAGGCTGTAGCCCCAGTGGCGCAATTGGTTAGCGCACGGTACTTATAAAGCAGTAGCTGTGAGCAATGCCGGGGTTGTGAGTTCGAGCCTCACCTGGGGCATATTTTTCTTCGTAGTATGCCACCTGTGAAAATGACGCTGACTATAGATCTGAAAGGAATCGCGTACTCAGGTACAATTAAACTTCACTAAAGGCTTACAATTTACCGTCCTCGGTAGTATAGTGGTTAGTATCCCCGCCTGTCACGCGGGAGACCGGGGTTCGATTCCCCGCCGGGGAGATGCCATTTTTACTTTCGCAAGCTCGCTCAAATAATGCAATCATTGCAAGAAAGAACCTTGAGTTTCTAAGCGGAGTTTCGGTTGCTGCACAATCTTAAAACTTGCTACATAACCGAAACTGGCCTTCGAATTCCTCTCTAAGTGGCCAAATTACTTGTAAATACACACTATAATTTTGCTACGCACTTCTGTGTTCGGCCTTGGCGATTCATTTACGCAACAGCGGCAATCTGATGCTGGATCAGTGCACTCCGACCAGCATTGTTGGTTTGGTATCGACGTAATGGAGGAAAAATTATTGTTAGCAGAGCGTGGTTTCGATCCACGGACCTCTGGGTTATGGGCCCAGCACGCTTCCACTGCGCCACTCTGCTGGTGTAGCGCGAGACGTGCAAGAAACGCAATGTCTTCTTTTAATTGGTCTCATGCGAGACAGTTAAGCACAGCCTGAGGCTGAGGGCTAGACTTGGCTCGAGTGACGCTACGCTAACACTTGCTTTTGGCGATGTGTTATTACATTTTGACCTTGGTTCATCTGCGAGACACATAACGGTGCCCTCCAGAGAGACTGCGGCGTATGAAATTCGTAGTTTACCTACAAAACTAAAAGCAATAAAATTACGACCCTGCCAGGATTCGAACCTGGAATCTTCTGATCCGTAGTCAGACGCGTTATCCGTTGCGCCACAGGGCCAATTGTCCTGTCTGCGTCCCTCTTAACAGTTCAGGCACTAAAGCAATGGGTTCTCTCTGTTGTTCGTCCATAAGAGTGGTCATTGCGTTCTTCCGTGCCCTTCTGGCACCTCTCTAGATAGGCGCCTTTCTTTCAGCTGTGCGTCCGCGGTGCTCCTGCAGAGCTTAGAGCTGGCCACACATCTGCGCTCGTTGTGACACAGGAAGCAGAGAGCAAGGCGCACGTATTTCCGTACGTATGCAGTTTTTGGCAAATAATGGTAGGTTTATCAATGAGACGAGTATGAAGCATTGGCAGACGAAATTGCCATTGACATGAATTTCTGCCCATAAACGTCTACACAACTGATGGAGGGCAGAAGGCTGTAGCCCCAGTGGCGCAATTGGTTAGCGCACGGTACTTATAAAGCAGTAGCTGTGAGCAATGCCGGGGTTGTGAGTTCGAGCCTCACCTGGGGCATATTTTTCTTCGTAGTATGCCACCTGTGAAAATGACGCTGACTATAGATCTGAAAGGAATCGCGTACTCAGGTACAATTAAACTTCACTAAAGGCTTACAATTTACCGTCCTCGGTAGTATAGTGGTTAGTATCCCCGCCTGTCACGCGGGAGACCGGGGTTCGATTCCCCGCCGGGGAGATGAGTTTCGCTTTTAATATCTGTCATGATATTTGTCAAATTTAGTGTACGAAAAGCAACAGAGTGTGGGGCCAACCCTGGGTAGGTCGGTCAGCGCAGTTAAAAAAAATTAAAATAAAATAAAGTCGGGGAAAAAGTTAAAAAAGCATCACCTGGAGCTTATTTTTCTTTCGTAAATGCCGGACTGTGAAAATGATTCTGACGACACATATCTTGTCAGGTACAATTAGAACGCACTAAAGCGTCAGACTGCAGCGTCCTCGGTAGTATAGTGGTTAGTATCCCCGCCTGTCACGCGGGAGACCGGGGTTCGATTCCCCGCCGGGGAGACGCCATTTTTACTTTCGCAAGCTCGCTCAAATAACGCAATCACTGCAAGAAAGAACCTTGAATTTCTTAGCGGTGTTTCAGTTGCTGCTCAATCTTAAAACTTGCTTCATAATCGACACTGGCCTTCCAATTCCTCACTAAACGACCACATTACTTGTAAATACACACTATAATTTTGCTACCCACTTCTGTGCTCGGCCTTGGCGTTTCACTTACGCAACAGCGGCAATCTGATGCTGGACCAGTGCACTCCGACCAGCATTATCGGTTTGGTATCGACGTAATGGGGGGAAAAATTATTGTTAGCAGAGCGTGGTTTCGATCCACGGACCTCTGGGTTATGGGCCCAGCACGCTTCCACTGCGCCACTCTGCTGGTGTAGCGCGAGACGTGCAAGAAACGCAATGTCTTCTTTTAATTGGTCTCATGCGAGACAGTTAAGCACAGCCTGAGGCTGAGGGCTAGACTTGGCTCGAGTGACGCTACGCTAACACTTGCTCTTGGCGATGTGTTATTACATTTTGACCTTGGTTCATCTGCGAGACACATTACAAATAACGGTGCCCTCCAGAGAGACTGCGGCGTATGAAATTCGTAGTTTACCTACAAAACTAAAAGCAATAAAATTACGACCCTGCCAGGATTCGAACCTGGAATCTTCTGATCCGTAGTCAGACGCGTTATCCGTTGCGCCACAGGGCCAATTGTCCTGTCTGCGTCCCTCTTAACAGTTCAGGCACTAAAGCAATGGGTTCTCTCTGTTGTTCGTCCATAAGAGTGGTCATTGCGTTCTTCCGTGCCCTTCTGGCACCTCTCTAGATAGGCGCCTTTCTTTCAGCTGTGCGTCCGCGGTGCTCCTGCAGAGCTTAGAGCTGGCCACACATCTGCGCTCGTTGTGACACAGGAAGCAGAGAGCAAGGCGCACGTATTTCCGTACGTATGCTGTTTTTGGCAAATAATGGTAGGTTTATCAATGAGACGAGTATGAAGCATTGGCAGACGAAATTGCCATTGACATGAATTTCTGCCCATAAACGTCTACACAACTGATGGAGGGCAGAAGGCTGTAGCCCCAGTGGCGCAATTGGTTAGCGCACGGTACTTATAAAGCAGTAGCTGTGAGCAATGCCGGGGTTGTGAGTTCGAGCCTCACCTGGGGCATATTTTTCTTCGTAGTATGCCACCTGTGAAAATGACGCTGACTATAGATCTGAAAGGAATCGCGTACTCAGGTACAATTAAACTTCACTAAAGGCTTACAATTTACCGTCCTCGGTAGTATAGTGGTTAGTATCCCCGCCTGTCACGCGGGAGACCGGGGTTCGATTCCCCGCCGGGGAGATGCCATTTTTACTTTCGCAAGCTCGCTCAAATAATGCAATCATTGCAAGAAAGAACCTTGAGTTTCTAAGCGGAGTTTCGGTTGCTGCACAATCTTAAAACTTGCTACATAACCGAAACTGGCCTTCGAATTCCTCTCTAAGTGGCCAAATTACTTGTAAATACACACTATAATTTTGCTACGCACTTCTGTGTTCGGCCTTGGCGATTCATTTACGCAACAGCGGCAATCTGATGCTGGATCAGTGCACTCCGACCAGCATTGTTGGTTTGGTATCGACGTAATGGAGGAAAAATTATTGTTAGCAGAGCGTGGTTTCGATCCACGGACCTCTGGGTTATGGGCCCAGCACGCTTCCACTGCGCCACTCTGCTGGTGTAGCGCGAGACGTGCAAGAAACGCAATGTCTTCTTTTAATTGGTCTCATGCGAGACAGTTAAGCACAGCCTGAGGCTGAGGGCTAGACTTGGCTCGAGTGACGCTACGCTAACACTTGCTTTTGGCGATGTGTTATTACATTTTGACCTTGGTTCATCTGCGAGACACATAACGGTGCCCTCCAGAGAGACTGCGGCGTATGAAATTCGTAGTTTACCTACAAAACTAAAAGCAATAAAATTACGACCCTGCCAGGATTCGAACCTGGAATCTTCTGATCCGTAGTCAGACGCGTTATCCGTTGCGCCACAGGGCCAATTGTCCTGTCTGCGTCCCTCTTAACAGTTCAGGCACTAAAGCAATGGGTTCTCTCTGTTGTTCGTCCATAAGAGTGGTCATTGCGTTCTTCCGTGCCCTTCTGGCACCTCTCTAGATAGGCGCCTTTCTTTCAGCTGTGCGTCCGCGGTGCTCCTGCAGAGCTTAGAGCTGGCCACACATCTGCGCTCGTTGTGACACAGGAAGCAGAGAGCAAGGCGCACGTATTTCCGTACGTATGCAGTTTTTGGCAAATAATGGTAGGTTTATCAATGAGACGAGTATGAAGCATTGGCAGACGAAATTGCCATTGACATGAATTTCTGCCCATAAACGTCTACACAACTGATGGAGGGCAGAAGGCTGTAGCCCCAGTGGCGCAATTGGTTAGCGCACGGTACTTATAAAGCAGTAGCTGTGAGCAATGCCGGGGTTGTGAGTTCGAGCCTCACCTGGGGCATATTTTTCTTCGTAGTATGCCACCTGTGAAAATGACGCTGACTATAGATCTGAAAGGAATCGCGTACTCAGGTACAATTAAACTTCACTAAAGGCTTACAATTTACCGTCCTCGGTAGTATAGTGGTTAGTATCCCCGCCTGTCACGCGGGAGACCGGGGTTCGATTCCCCGCCGGGGAGATGAGTTTCGCTTTTAATATCTGTCATGATATTTGTCAAATTTAGTGTACGAAAAGCAACAGAGTGTGGGGCCAACCCTGGGTAGGTCGGTCAGCGCAGTTAAAAAAAATTAAAATAAAATAAAGTCGGGGAAAAAGTTAAAAAAGCATCACCTGGAGCTTATTTTTCTTTCGTAAATGCCGGACTGTGAAAATGATTCTGACGACACATATCTTGTCAGGTACAATTAGAACGCACTAAAGCGTCAGACTGCAGCGTCCTCGGTAGTATAGTGGTTAGTATCCCCGCCTGTCACGCGGGAGACCGGGGTTCGATTCCCCGCCGGGGAGACGCCATTTTTACTTTCGCAAGCTCGCTCAAATAACGCAATCACTGCAAGAAAGAACCTTGAATTTCTTAGCGGTGTTTCAGTTGCTGCTCAATCTTAAAACTTGCTTCATAATCGACACTGGCCTTCCAATTCCTCTCTAAACGACCACATTACTTGTAAATACACACTATAATTTTGCTACCCACTTCTGTGCTCGGCCTTGGCGTTTCACTTACGCAACAGCGGCAATCTGATGCTGGACCAGTGCACTCCGACCAGCATTATCGGTTTGGTATCGACGTAATGGGGGGAAAAATTATTGTTAGCAGAGCGTGGTTTCGATCCACGGACCTCTGGGTTATGGGCCCAGCACGCTTCCACTGCGCCACTCTGCTGGTGTAGCGCGAGACGTGCAAGAAACGCAATGTCTTCTTTTAATTGGTCTCATGCGAGACAGTTAAGCACAGCCTGAGGCTGAGGGCTAGACTTGGCTCGAGTGACGCTACGCTAACACTTGCTTTTGGCGATGTGTTATTACATTTTGACCTTGGTTCATCTGCGAGACACATTACAAATAACGGTGCCCTCCAGAGAGACTGCGGCGTATGAAATTCGTAGTTTACCTACAAAACTAAAAGCAATAAAATTACGACCCTGCCAGGATTCGAACCTGGAATCTTCTGATCCGTAGTCAGACGCGTTATCCGTTGCGCCACAGGGCCAATTGTCCTGTCTGCGTCCCTCTTAACAGTTCAGGCACTAAAGCAATGGGTTCTCTCTGTTGTTCGTCCATAAGAGTGGTCATTGCGTTCTTCCGTGCCCTTCTGGCACCTCTCTAGATAGGCGCCTTTCTTTCAGCTGTGCGTCCGCGGTGCTCCTGCAGAGCTTAGAGCTGGCCACACATCTGCGCTCGTTGTGACACAGGAAGCAGAGAGCAAGGCGCACGTATTTCCGTACGTATGCTGTTTTTGGCAAATAATGGTAGGTTTATCAATGAGACGAGTATGAAGCATTGGCAGACGAAATTGCCATTGACATGAATTTCTGCCCATAAACGTCTACACAACTGATGGAGGGCAGAAGGCTGTAGCCCCAGTGGCGCAATTGGTTAGCGCACGGTACTTATAAAGCAGTAGCTGTGAGCAATGCCGGGGTTGTGAGTTCGAGCCTCACCTGGGGCATATTTTTCTTCGTAGTATGCCACCTGTGAAAATGACGCTGACTATAGATCTGAAAGGAATCGCGTACTCAGGTACAATTAAACTTCACTAAAGGCTTACAATTTACCGTCCTCGGTAGTATAGTGGTTAGTATCCCCGCCTGTCACGCGGGAGACCGGGGTTCGATTCCCCGCCGGGGAGATGCCATTTTTACTTTCGCAAGCTCGCTCAAATAATGCAATCATTGCAAGAAAGAACCTTGAGTTTCTAAGCGGAGTTTCGGTTGCTGCACAATCTTAAAACTTGCTACATAACCGAAACTGGCCTTCGAATTCCTCTCTAAGTGGCCAAATTACTTGTAAATACACACTATAATTTTGCTACGCACTTCTGTGTTCGGCCTTGGCGATTCATTTACGCAACAGCGGCAATCTGATGCTGGATCAGTGCACTCCGACCAGCATTGTTGGTTTGGTATCGACGTAATGGAGGAAAAATTATTGTTAGCAGAGCGTGGTTTCGATCCACGGACCTCTGGGTTATGGGCCCAGCACGCTTCCACTGCGCCACTCTGCTGGTGTAGCGCGAGACGTGCAAGAAACGCAATGTCTTCTTTTAATTGGTCTCATGCGAGACAGTTAAGCACAGCCTGAGGCTGAGGGCTAGACTTGGCTCGAGTGACGCTACGCTAACACTTGCTTTTGGCGATGTGTTATTACATTTTGACCTTGGTTCATCTGCGAGACACATAACGGTGCCCTCCAGAGAGACTGCGGCGTATGAAATTCGTAGTTTACCTACAAAACTAAAAGCAATAAAATTACGACCCTGCCAGGATTCGAACCTGGAATCTTCTGATCCGTAGTCAGACGCGTTATCCGTTGCGCCACAGGGCCAATTGTCCTGTCTGCGTCCCTCTTAACAGTTCAGGCACTAAAGCAATGGGTTCTCTCTGTTGTTCGTCCATAAGAGTGGTCATTGCGTTCTTCCGTGCCCTTCTGGCACCTCTCTAGATAGGCGCCTTTCTTTCAGCTGTGCGTCCGCGGTGCTCCTGCAGAGCTTAGAGCTGGCCACACATCTGCGCTCGTTGTGACACAGGAAGCAGAGAGCAAGGCGCACGTATTTCCGTACGTATGCAGTTTTTGGCAAATAATGGTAGGTTTATCAATGAGACGAGTATGAAGCATTGGCAGACGAAATTGCCATTGACATGAATTTCTGCCCATAAACGTCTACACAACTGATGGAGGGCAGAAGGCTGTAGCCCCAGTGGCGCAATTGGTTAGCGCACGGTACTTATAAAGCAGTAGCTGTGAGCAATGCCGGGGTTGTGAGTTCGAGCCTCACCTGGGGCATATTTTTCTTCGTAGTATGCCACCTGTGAAAATGACGCTGACTATAGATCTGAAAGGAATCGCGTACTCAGGTACAATTAAACTTCACTAAAGGCTTACAATTTACCGTCCTCGGTAGTATAGTGGTTAGTATCCCCGCCTGTCACGCGGGAGACCGGGGTTCGATTCCCCGCCGGGGAGATGAGTTTCGCTTTTAATATCTGTCATGATATTTGTCAAATTTAGTGTACGAAAAGCAACAGAGTGTGGGGCCAACCCTGGGTAGGTCGGTCAGCGCAGTTAAAAAAAATTAAAATAAAATAAAGTCGGGGAAAAAGTTAAAAAAGCATCACCTGGAGCTTATTTTTCTTTCGTAAATGCCGGACTGTGAAAATGATTCTGACGACACATATCTTGTCAGGTACAATTAGAACGCACTAAAGCGTCAGACTGCAGCGTCCTCGGTAGTATAGTGGTTAGTATCCCCGCCTGTCACGCGGGAGACCGGGGTTCGATTCCCCGCCGGGGAGACGCCATTTTTACTTTCGCAAGCTCGCTCAAATAACGCAATCACTGCAAGAAAGAACCTTGAATTTCTTAGCGGTGTTTCAGTTGCTGCTCAATCTTAAAACTTGCTTCATAATCGACACTGGCCTTCCAATTCCTCTCTAAACGACCACATTACTTGTAAATACACACTATAATTTTGCTACCCACTTCTGTGCTCGGCCTTGGCGTTTCACTTACGCAACAGCGGCAATCTGATGCTGGACCAGTGCACTCCGACCAGCATTATCGGTTTGGTATCGACGTAATGGGGGGAAAAATTATTGTTAGCAGAGCGTGGTTTCGATCCACGGACCTCTGGGTTATGGGCCCAGCACGCTTCCACTGCGCCACTCTGCTGGTGTAGCGCGAGACGTGCAAGAAACGCAATGTCTTCTTTTAATTGGTCTCATGCGAGACAGTTAAGCACAGCCTGAGGCTGAGGGCTAGACTTGGCTCGAGTGACGCTACGCTAACACTTGCTTTTGGCGATGTGTTATTACATTTTGACCTTGGTTCATCTGCGAGACACATTACAAATAACGGTGCCCTCCAGAGAGACTGCGGCGTATGAAATTCGTAGTTTACCTACAAAACTAAAAGCAATAAAATTACGACCCTGCCAGGATTCGAACCTGGAATCTTCTGATCCGTAGTCAGACGCGTTATCCGTTGCGCCACAGGGCCAATTGTCCTGTCTGCGTCCCTCTTAACAGTTCAGGCACTAAAGCAATGGGTTCTCTCTGTTGTTCGTCCATAAGAGTGGTCATTGCGTTCTTCCGTGCCCTTCTGGCACCTCTCTAGATAGGCGCCTTTCTTTCAGCTGTGCGTCCGCGGTGCTCCTGCAGAGCTTAGAGCTGGCCACACATCTGCGCTCGTTGTGACACAGGAAGCAGAGAGCAAGGCGCACGTATTTCCGTACGTATGCAGTTTTTGGCAAATAATGGTAGGTTTATCAATGAGACGAGTATGAAGCATTGGCAGACGAAATTGCCATTGACATGAATTTCTGCCCATAAACGTCTACACAACTGATGGAGGGCAGAAGGCTGTAGCCCCAGTGGCGCAATTGGTTAGCGCACGGTACTTATAAAGCAGTAGCTGTGAGCAATGCCGGGGTTGTGAGTGTCGAGCTGTCCGCGGGTGCACATCGCTGCGCGCCGGGGGCAGTGTTTACATTCGCGTCGCCTGCGCCGTCGGCGGTTTCCTGGCTGCTGTTTATCGTCGATCAGTAAGTAGCTATGGATTCGGAAGATAGGGAGAACAACATTCAGTGTTCTTTCGATCGTTCCGTCCCCCGCCCCTCGGCATACGAAATTCATAGATGGATCTTTAATGAATTGAAAATTGCTGAAAACGATCTTCTCGGACTTCAGTTAGATGTATTCTTAAACGCTCTTTTTTTGAAATTGCCTAGTGCCGAAATGTGCGACCAGTTAGTGAACTTTAATGGTGGCTCGCGTCCCTTTAAGCACTTAGATGGTACGGTCAGTAATGTTGTTTTGTCCCACGCAGGGTTTGGTTTGTGGACTTTACGTGTGTTTAACTTACCGTTCGAGACACGAAATCAGACTATAGCTAGAAGTTTGGCGCCGTACGGTACTGTGTACTCTGTATCGAAAGAAAAATGGTCCTCGGCCTATATTTATAAAGTAGAAAACGGTATTAGGACAGTACGTATGGTTGTGAGACAGCACATCCCGTCTTTTTTAATGATGGGCGGTAACCGGGCTTTCATAACATACAGTGGCCAGCCGCAAACGTGCTCTTTTTGTCACGCCGTTGGTCATGTCAGGAACCATTGCCCCCGTAGACAGGGCCCCACGCAGTTGCCTCCCGGCGACGGTGGTGTCTCGTATGCGTCGGTCGCGCTCGGCGTCGTTCCCTCCCCCGCACGTCGCGTCGGTGACGAAGTTACCGCGGTTCAGGAAGTAGCTATGGATGTTGCGGAAGTCGTAGACGCCAGCGCGTTACAACACTTGTCGTGGAGCGAGGCGGTCGATGCGGAACGGGCGGCAGAGGCCGCACGATCTGGTCAGGCGGCTGACCCGAGCACGGGCTCAGAACCCACCTCACAAGTCGTTACACCTGCAGTGACCGATACTGCGCCAGTTTCGGAACCCGTTACGGAACAGAAAGCCGTTGGTACCACTGTTGTCTCGGACCTCCCTGCCAGTGAGATGATAGTTTCTCATGCTCCGGCAGTGGAACAAATATCCGTGCACGCGACACCTGTTGCGCAATCGGGAGAACAGAAAACCGCACGTTTAGATGTACAGTCTCCGGAGCACTTTCTCGTTCCTGCAATTCCTGATGAACAGTCTACTGAACAACTGACCCCCGTTGCGCCTTCCGGAGTACAGAAAGGTGAATCCTTCGCCGCCCCTGCGTCAGAGTCGGTGCAGAGCTCGCGGTCGCTCGCCCTCCACCAAACACCTAAACCTCGGCGCGAGTCCAGCTCGGACGGCCAGCGGTCTCGCAGCAGTAGTGTGTCCTCCACAGAGGAACCCAAGTCCCGCCACAGCCCTTCACCGGACAAGCGGAAGCGGTCGCGCCAACGTGCCCGTCTCAGGAAGAAGGCCGCGGCGCAATACGCGCAGGATTCGAACCCGGACCGTCGACGGGAAGATACGGGCTCTCGTCGTCAACCTGACGACGGGGCCAGTTCTTCACAAAGCAAGTTAGACGAGACAGTGCGTAAATTGAGAGACTTCTTAAACAAATCGTCATCACAATCTGACATGGACATTGACAGTTTGTCAGGTCGTGATTCCAAGTCTGTAAAGAGAAAAATGGAAACGAGTCCAGAGGGACGTGTTAAGCCACCTTTACCTGGCATCGAAAATAAACCCTCGTCGGACGTGACGATGTCGGAAGCGGCGTCGGCGTCTGTAACTGGACAGACACGGGCCGCCCCCAGTCAGTAGCGGAGTGGGGGCGGGGCTAATCAGGGAGGCACGCTAACCACCGATGGCGTGCATTACAGTGGACGTGACGGATAGTTACGTAAAAATTTCACTTGAAATTTTTTATGCTGTCACACTTACTTTTAAATTGTGTGTCCCAGAGTATGCCATGTTTTACTGTATTAGTGGCTTCTCCAGCTCGTGTGTTTTAATTTTAAATTTTTTATATGCCACTAATATGTTCTTGCAGTGCAAATTTATACAATCACCAATTACTGTTAACCGTGAGAATTGAACAGGCTTCGTCTGTTATGTGACTCTGTTTTTTTTTTTTTAAGTTCGATTGTGTGTTTGAAAATTAGTGCGTTTTTATGCCTTATTATTATTATTGGCATGCTAACAGTTTTATGCAATTATTTTTTACTTCGGATGCATGCTGCTTTTAATTAATGGGTTTTCATTAGACATCCACGTGTGTTTAATGCTACTTTTTACCTATGACGTTTGACACACGCCTGTGCAACATCATCACAGCGAACGTCAATAAGATGATTGCTCCATATAAGGCACGCGCACTAAATGACTTTCTTCTTAGGAATGGATGTCACATTGCGTTGTTGCAAGAAGTAACACGCGAAGCACTTAGTTTCATTTCCGGTTTTACAGTAATAGACAATGTGCCCCCTGAGCGAGACACGGGAACGGCAATTTTACTTTGTCCAGATCTGGTGGCGCAGGACATAGAATGCTTGCCAAACGGTCACGCCATTGCCTGTAATGTAAATGGAGTGCTTTTTATTAACGTTTACGCCCCTAGTGGTGACAAATCGGCGAGGCGCAGGTTCTACGGGGAGGAACTTTGTTTACTTCTCCGTCGCAACACCAACAATTTGGTTATTGGGGGCGACTTTAATGCCGTTTTAGCTGACGTCGACCAGATCCCCCGGCCGAACAAGAGCAGGGAATTGAACACGCTCGTCGATAGCTACCGGTTGCAGGACACGTGGCGTGTTTTGCACCCGGACAGAACAGAATACACCTACTTCTACCCCACAGGGCGTAGTAGGCTTGACCGCATTTACGTGTCTCCCGACTTTGCGGCCCGCGTCACGGCGACAGTGATCCAACCCGTTGCCTTCTCGGATCACTGCAGCTTCATCGTGCGAATCCATCTACCAACCTTCCCCACAGTTCGACGTAGGAATACGTGGAAATTTAATTCTAGTCTCCTTGCTGATGATCGCCTAACAGCCCAGTTCACTGCAGTGTGGCATAAGCTACTGCAAGACAAGGACGACGCCGTCAGCACGGTAGAGTGGTGGGTGTTGACGGCCAAGCCAATCATCCGGTCCTTCTTGAAAGGCTACAGTCGTGAGGCCGCCCACTGGCGCAGGGCTACTTCCACCTTCTACGAAGAGTGTTTGCGAGACCTCGCGCGGCGCGTGACAGAGCAACCTGACCTGCTGCCAGAATTCAAGCAATACAAGGCGCGGGTTTTAAACGACCTGAGGCGCAAGTGTGAAGGACCGATTGTCCGGAGCCACCCTGTGGGTGCAGTCGGAGGTGAACCACTATCCATTTATCACCTCAATCGAGAACGGAAGAGGCGCGAAAAACTTCACGTCGATTCGTGGATTACTAGAGGCGGGCAACGAACGACAAACATTGTTGAAATAAAACGAGACGTGCACAGTTATTTCCAGCAGCTGTTTACTGATGCTACTGTTGACGCAGACGCGCTGCGAACGCTGCTACAGAAAATCCCACACGTTCTAAACCGAGCTGACAGGGCACATCTTAATCAACCTTTTACTCGTGCAGAGCTGGAAGATGCCATAAAACGAAGTCCACCGGGGAAATCGCCGGGTATGGATGGAATACCCGCTGAGTTTTATTCCAAGTACTTTTATTTATTGGATAACGTGTTGACGACCATTGCCAATGAAATACAAAATGGGGCCACTGTACCACCTGAGTTCACCGAAGGTGCTATCATTCTTGTGCCAAAGTCCTGCGCAACACCTAGTATCGACAACGTGCGACCAATCACGTTGCTGAACGCTGATTATAAGGTTATCGCTCGTTGTGTCGCTAGCCGTTTGCAACCGACGATGTCTAAAGTAATCAGTGTTTACCAGTCGTGCGCCGTTCCCGATAGAAACATTTTCGATGCAGTCCTGGCCTACCGAGACTGCATTGGATATGTCAAAGGCACTAGTTTAAGAAATGCTGCGATCTTACTAGTAGATTTCAAGAACGCCTTTGACAGGGTAAGTCACCAATACCTAATGAAAGTTATGGCAGGGATGGGCTTTGGCACAAAATTCCCAGCTATGATCCAGAACATCCTTCGATCAGCCTCATCAACTGTTATCGTGAATGGCTCACGGACTGACAGAATAACCATAAGTAGATCAGTGCGCCAAGGTTGTCCGGTATCCATGGCTTTGTACGCAATCGCGTTGGACCCTCTCTTGCGTTACATCTCAGAGCAATGTTGGGGTATCAACATTGGGAATTCTAGGCTCATCTGTAGGGCGTACGCCGACGACCTGGGCGTCTTCATAGAACAACCGGAAGACATAGACCGACTCCACACTGTTCTGCGACGTTTTGAGAGGGCCACCGGGGCAGTTGTAAGCACCACGAAAACGGTACTCCTTCCACTGACTAGACGTTTCATGGAAGAAAGACGCGATTGGTACACCATCAGTCAGCAGCACAAAGTACTGGGAGTCGTGATGACAGCCTCTCCTCTAAAGATGGGGGCCCTCAACTGGCGGACCACACTACATAAAATTCGTGCCATTTGCAGGATACATGCGGCGAGAAATTTGGCACTAGCTGACAGGGTCAAGATAATTAACTGCGACATCCTCTCCAGAGCTTGGTACCTGGCGCAAATTTTGCCGGTACCAGTCCAACTAGGACGCGCCATCCAGCAAGCGATCTTTTGGATGTTATGGAGGGAGGACTTTTTCAAGGTCTCACTGGCAACTTGCACGCTCGCCCCGACGGAAGGAGGCCTTGGCCTCGTCGACTTCCACCTCAAGAGTGTCGCGCTCTTCCTCAAGAGGACCCGCGCGGTGGCTCGCAGGGCACCGTGCGGCCCCACCGCAGTGCTCCTTGGCAGATACCGGCCGGCCTCGCTCGCCGCTCCTGTTTCGCTCGCCGAGATCCCTGCCATGCTTCGCTACATCCGGCTCTTCTTCCTGCAGAGCAGTTATATCACTCGGCAGACCCTGCGTTCCAACGACACCCGGAAGCTGCTGGAAGAGCTGCGAGGGACCCCCAGCAGGAACAAGTGGGAGGCGCGGCTGCCGCAGGTCGACTGGAGGGCCATATGGAGGAACATCTCCGCCGACGTCCTCCCCGCTGCAGTGAGAGCCACATGGTACAAGGTGGTCAACCGTACCATTGCGACAAACTCTAAGCTCTACGCCGTTCGCCACCATCTGACTGGTGCGTGTGACACATGCGCACAAGAAGACACTATCGAACACCGCTTTGAGTGTCAGAAATTTGTGGCAATATGGAACACAGCGAGAGATATGGTGCGCCTAATCAATCGTATTCCTATCACTTCTGTGACGGTGGAGGTTGCTACTCTGCCTCAATGGAGACCTTACCCCGAAACAAAGCGAAATGCAACAATATGGCTTCTAGGACACACAGTCCACTGTATATTCTCCCTCAAGTTGACCGGGCAAATCGATTTCCTGACTTATCTCTGGGACAAATTGAGCAAAGGACAGAACAGATTGGACTACAAAAAGAAGTTTGGGAATTTTTTAAAAATTGCTGTAAACCATGCTTATGGCAAATTGAATGTCATGTGACTGAAAAGTAGTGTTTTCAGTTACGGGTGAGTAATACTGTTCAGAATCCAAACAACGTAAAAATACCTCGTACACTTATATTTTTATATTTTTGCATTAAAATTTGTTCTATGGAAAAGATGATATACATAAGGCTTAATTTCATTTTAATTCTACTTTTTGATAGTAGGATATTTTGATATAGTTGAATGAGAGGTCATTCTTCTTATATTCTTAGTTATCATTATATTCATTGTTTTAATTAAGATTAAAAAAAAACAGAAGAATTACTTTATGTAGTGGCTGTGCACTGTCTCCTGCTGGAGCAGTGGCGGGTAATGCCGGGGCTAGTGCTGCCTCTGTAAGAATGTTCTGTTCCTAAATGTCACACTGAAAATGTGTGGTTTATCTGATTTTTATATACATTTTGTTTGTTATTCTTGCTTTTCATTGTTTTAATTAAGATTAAAAAAAAAAAAACAGAAGAATTACTTTATGTAGTGGCTGTGCACTGCCTCCTGCTGGAGCAGTGGCGGGTAATGCCGGGGCTAGTGCTGCCTCTGTAAGAATGTTCTGTTCCTAAATGTCACACTGAAAATGTGTGGTTTATCTGATTTTTATATACATTTTGTTTGTTATTCTTGCTTTTCATTGTTTTAATTAAGATTAAAAAAAAAAAAAACAGAAGAATTACTTTATGTAGTGGCTGTGCACTGTCTCCTGCTGGAGCAGTGGCGGGTAATGCCGGGGCTAGTGCTGCCTCTGTAAGAATGTTCTGTTCCTAAATGTCACACTGAAAATGTGTGGTTTATCTGATTTTTATATACATTGTTTGTTATTCTTGCTTTTCATTGTTTTAATTAAGATTTAAAAAAAAAAACAGAAGAATTACTTTATGTAGTGGCTGTGCACTGTCTCCTGCTGGAGCAGTGGCGGGTAATGCCGGGGCTAGTGCTGCCTCTGTAAGAATGTTCTGTTCCTAAATGTCACACTGAAAATGTGTGGTTTATCTGATTTTTATATACATTTTGTTTGTTATTCTTGCTTTTCATTGTTTTAATTAAGATTAAAAAAAAAAAAAACAGAAGAATTACTTTATGTAGTGGCTGTGCACTGTCTCCTGCTGGAGCAGTGGCGGGTAATGCCGGGGCTAGTGCTGCCTCTGTAAGAATGTTCTGTTCCTAAATGTCACACTGAAAATGTGTGGTTTATCTGATTTTTATATACATTGTTTGTTATTCTTGCTTTTCATTGTTTTAATTAAGATTTAAAAAAAAAAACAGAAGAATTACTTTATGTAGTGGCTGTGCACTGTCTCCTGCTGGAGCAGTGGCGGGTAATGCCGGGGCTAGTGCTGCCTCTGTAAGAATGTTCTGTTCCTAAATGTCACACTGAAAATGTGTGGTTTATCTGATTTTTATATACATTGTTTGTTATTCTTGCTTTTCATTGTTTTAATTAAGATTTAAAAAAAAAACAGAAGAATTACTTTATGTAGTGGCTGTGCACTGTCTCCTGCTGGAGCAGTGGCGGGTAATGCCGGGGCTAGTGCTGCCTCTGTAAGAATGTTCTGTTCCTAAATGTCACACTGAAAATGTGTGGTTTATCTGATTTTTATATACATTGTTTGTTATTCTTGCTTTTCATTGTTTTAATTAAGATTTAAAAAAAAAACAGAAGAATTACTTTATGTAGTGGCTGTGCACTGTCTCCTGCTGGAGCAGTGGCGGGTAATGCCGGGGCTAGTGCTGCCTCTGTAAGAATGTTCTGTTCCTAAATGTCACACTGAAAATGTGTGGTTTATCTGATTTTTATATACATTGTTTGTTATTCTTGCTTTTCATTGTTTTAATTAAGATTTAAAAAAAAAACAGAAGAATTACTTTATGTAGTGGCTGTGCACTGTCTCCTGCTGGAGCAGTGGCGGGTAATGCCGGGGCTAGTGCTGCCTCTGTAAGAATGTTCTGTTCCTAAATGTCACACTGAAAATGTGTGGTTTATCTGATTTTTATATACATTGTTTGTTATTCTTGCTTTTCATTGTTTTAATTAAGATTTAAAAAAAAAACCAGAAGAATTACTTTATGTAGTGGCTGTGCACTGTCTCCTGCTGGAGCAGTGGCGGGTAATGCCGGGGCTAGTGCTGCCTCTGTAAGAATGTTCTGTTCCTAAATGTCACACTGAAAATGTGTGGTTTATCTGATTTTTATATACATTGTTTGTTATTCTTGCTTTTCATTGTTTTAATTAAGATTTAAAAAAAAAACAGAAGAATTACTTTATGTAGTGGCTGTGCACTGTCTCCTGCTGGAGCAGTGGCGGGTAATGCCGGGGCTAGTGCTGCCTCTGTAAGAATGTTCTGTTCCTAAATGTCACACTGAAAATGTGTGGTTTATCTGATTTTTATATACATTTTGTTTGTTATTCTTGCTTTTCATTGTTTTAATTAAGATTAAAAAAAAAAAAAAACAGAAGAATTACTTTATGTAGTGGCTGTGCACTGTCTCCTGCTGGAGCAGTGGCGGGTAATGCCGGGGCTAGTGCTGCCTCTGTAAGAATGTTCTGTTCCTAAATGTCACACTGAAAATGTGTGGTTTATCTGATTTTTATATACATTGTTTGTTATTCTTGCTTTTCATTGTTTTAATTAAGATTTAAAAAAAAAAACAGAAGAATTACTTTATGTAGTGGCTGTGCACTGTCTCCTGCTGGAGCAGTGGCGGGTAATGCCGGGGCTAGTGCTGCCTCTGTAAGAATGTTCTGTTCCTAAATGTCACACTGAAAATGTGTGGTTTATCTGATTTTTATATACATTTTGTTTGTTATTCTTGCTTTTCATTGTTTTAATTAAGATTAAAAAAAAAAAAAACAGAAGAATTACTTTATGTAGTGGCTGTGCACTGTCTCCTGCTGGAGCAGTGGCGGGTAATGCCGGGGCTAGTGCTGCCTCTGTAAGAATGTTCTGTTCCTAAATGTCACACTGAAAATGTGTGGTTTATCTGATTTTTATATACATTGTTTGTTATTCTTGCTTTTCATTGTTTTAATTAAGATTTAAAAAAAAAAACAGAAGAATTACTTTATGTAGTGGCTGTGCACTGTCTCCTGCTGGAGCAGTGGCGGGTAATGCCGGGGCTAGTGCTGCCTCTGTAAGAATGTTCTGTTCCTAAATGTCACACTGAAAATGTGTGGTTTATCTGATTTTTATATACATTGTTTGTTATTCTTGCTTTTCATTGTTTTAATTAAGATTTAAAAAAAAAAAACAGAAGAATTACTTTATGTAGTGGCTGTGCACTGTCTCCTGCTGGAGCAGTGGCGGGTAATGCCGGGGCTAGTGCTGCCTCTGTAAGAATGTTCTGTTCCTAAATGTCACACTGAAAATGTGTGGTTTATCTGATTTTTATATACATTTTGTTTGTTATTCTTGCTTTTCATTGTTTTAATTAAGATTAAAAAAAAAAAAACAGAAGAATTACTTTATGTAGTGGCTGTGCACTGTCTCCTGCTGGAGCAGTGGCGGGTAATGCCGGGGCTAGTGCTGCCTCTGTAAGAATGTTCTGTTCCTAAATGTCACACTGAAAATGTGTGGTTTATCTGATTTTTATATACATTGTTTGTTATTCTTGCTTTTCATTGTTTTAATTAAGATTTAAAAAAAAAACAGAAGAATTACTTTATGTAGTGGCTGTGCACTGTCTCCTGCTGGAGCAGTGGCGGGTAATGCCGGGGCTAGTGCTGCCTCTGTAAGAATGTTCTGTTCCTAAATGTCACACTGAAAATGTGTGGTTTATCTGATTTTTATATACATTGTTTGTTATTCTTGCTTTTCATTGTTTTAATTAAGATTTAAAAAAAAAACAGAAGAATTACTTTATGTAGTGGCTGTGCACTGTCTCCTGCTGGAGCAGTGGCGGGTAATGCCGGGGCTAGTGCTGCCTCTGTAAGAATGTTCTGTTCCTAAATGTCACACTGAAAATGTGTGGTTTATCTGATTTTTATATACATTGTTTGTTATTCTTGCTTTTCATTGTTTTAATTAAGATTTAAAAAAAAAACAGAAGAATTACTTTATGTAGTGGCTGTGCACTGTCTCCTGCTGGAGCAGTGGCGGGTAATGCCGGGGCTAGTGCTGCCTCTGTAAGAATGTTCTGTTCCTAAATGTCACACTGAAAATGTGTGGTTTATCTGATTTTTATATACATTTTGTTTGTTATTCTTGCTTTTCATTGTTTTAATTAAGATTAAAAAAAAAAAAAAACAGAAGAATTACTTTATGTAGTGGCTGTGCACTGTCTCCTGCTGGAGCAGTGGCGGGTAATGCCGGGGCTAGTGCTGCCTCTGTAAGAATGTTCTGTTCCTAAATGTCACACTGAAAATGTGTGGTTTATCTGATTTTTATATACATTGTTTGTTATTCTTGCTTTTCATTGTTTTAATTAAGATTTAAAAAAAAAACAGAAGAATTTCTTTATGTAGTGGCTGTGCACTGCCTCCTGCTGGAGCAGTGGCGGGTAATGCCGGGGCTAGTGCTGCCTCTGTAAGAATGTTCTGTTCCTAAATGTCACACTGAAAATGTGTGGTTTATCTGATTTTTATATACATTGTTTGTTATTCTTGCTTTTCATTGTAAAAAAAAAAAAAAAAAAAAAAAAAAAAAAAAAAAAAAAAAAAAAAAAAAAAAAAAAAAAGCCTCACCTGGGGCATATTTTTCTTCGTAGTATGCCACCTGTGAAAATGACGCTGACTATAGATCTGAAAGGAATCGCGTACTCAGGTACAATTAAACTTCACTAAAGGCTTACAATTTACCGTCCTCGGTAGTATAGTGGTTAGTATCCCCGCCTGTCACGCGGGAGACCGGGGTTCGATTCCCCGCCGGGGAGATGAGTTTCGCTTTTAATATCTGTCATGATATTTGTCAAATTTAGTGTACGAAAAGCAACAGAGTGTGGGGCCAACCCTGGGTAGGTCGGTCAGCGCAGTTAAAAAAAATTAAAATAAAATAAAGTCGGGGAAAAAGTTAAAAAAGCATCACCTGGAGCTTATTTTTCTTTCGTAAATGCCGGACTGTGAAAATGATTCTGACGACACATATCTTGTCAGGTACAATTAGAACGCACTAAAGCGTCAGACTGCAGCGTCCTCGGTAGTATAGTGGTTAGTATCCCCGCCTGTCACGCGGGAGACCGGGGTTCGATTCCCCGCCGGGGAGACGCCATTTTTACATTCGCAAGCTCGCTCAAATAACGCAATCACTGCAAGAAAGAACCTTGAATTTCTTAGCGGTGTTTCAGTTGCTGCTCAATCTTAAAACTTGCTTCATAATCGACACTGGCCTTCCAATTCCTCTCTAAACGACCACATTACTTGTAAATACACACTATAATTTTGCTACCCACTTCTGTGCTCGGCCTTGGCGTTTCACTTACGCAACAGCGGCAATCTGATGCTGGACCAGTGCACTCCGACCAGCATTATCGGTTTGGTATCGACGTAATGGGGGGAAAAATTATTGTTAGCAGAGCGTGGTTTCGATCCACGGACCTCTGGGTTATGGGCCCAGCACGCTTCCACTGCGCCACTCTGCTGGTGTAGCGCGAGACGTGCAAGAAACGCAATGTCTTCTTTTAATTGGTCTCATGCGAGACAGTTAAGCACAGCCTGAGGCTGAGGGCTAGACTTGGCTCGAGTGACGCTACGCCAACACTTGCTTTTGGCGATGTTTTATTACATTTTGACCTTGGTTCATCTGCGAGACACATTACAAATAACGGTGCCCTCCAGAGAGACTGCGGCGTATGAAATTCGTAGTTTACCTACAAAACTAAAAGCAATAAAATTACGATCCTGCCAGGATTCGAACCTGGAATCTTCTGATCCGTAGTCAGACGCGTTATCCGTTGCGCCACAGGGCCAATTGTCCTGTCTGCGTCCCTCTTAACAGTTCAGGCACTAAAGCAATGGGTTCTCTCTGTTGTTCGTCCATAAGAGTGGTCATTGCGTTCTTCCGTGCCCTTCTGGCACCTCTCTAGATAGGCGCCTTTCTTTCAGCTGTGCGTCCGCGGTGCTCCTGCAGAGCTTAGAGCTGGCCACACATCTGCGCTCGTTGTGACACAGGAAGCAGAGAGCAAGGCGCACGTATTTCCGTACGTATGCAGTTTTTGGCAAATAATGGTAGGTTTATCAATGAGACGAGTATGAAGCATTGGCAGACGAAATTGCCATTGACATGAATTTCTGCCCATAAACGTCTACACAACTGATGGAGGGCAGAAGGCTGTAGCCCCAGTGGCGCAATTGGTTAGCGCACGGTACTTATAAAGCAGTAGCTGTGAGCAATGCCGGGGTTGTGAGTGTCGAGCTGTCCGCGGGTGCACATCGCTGCGCGCCGGGGGCAGTGTTTACATTCACATCGCTTGAGGCCGGCGGCCGATCTTCGTGGCGTTTGCTGCTACTGTGGTGTCAACACCTGTAAGTACTTAAATATGGATTCAGAAGATCGCGAAAACAATATTCAGTGCGCGTTCGCTAAAAATGTTCCCAAGCCGTCCGCTTTCGAGATACATAGATGGATTGAAGACGAACTTAAAGTTCCACCACGTGCCTTGCTCGGACTTCAAATAGACATATTTGTTAACTCGTTGTTCTTAAAGTTACCAACTCCGGAAATGTGTGAAGATCTTGTACGTGTCAATGAACGTCCCTTTAAGTATTTGAATGGTACCATTAGCTCTGTGAAGTTGTCCCATGCTGGTTTAGGTTTGCGCACAATTCGAGTGTTCAACCTTCCATTTGAAGTACGCGATGAGACAATTAAACGTAGTTTAACGCCATTCGGTACCGTTATTTCCGTTACTAAAGAAAGGTGGTCTTCTTCATATCGTTACACTTGTGAGAACGGGATACGTAGTGTTAAAATGATAGTTAATAAACACATTCCTTCGTTTCTAACAATGGGGGGAAATCGTGCCTTTATTACGTATAGTGGGCAGCCGCAGACCTGTTCCTTTTGTCACGTCATGGGCCATATTCGAAAAGAATGTCCGCTTTTGAAAAAGCCTGCGCAGTTACCGGTAGAAAAGGAACAGAGTGCACAATATGCGTCGGTTGTTTTAGGCAGCGTTCCCTCGCGTCGTGTTGCTGACGTAAGTGTAACAGAACAGGAATCTATGGACGTAACTGAGGCAGTAGAAAAAGTTACCGTCACTAATAACGTAGATACCGATCCTGAGACCTCAGGCGCCAGTAATGTTACTTTATCGTGGGCAAATGAAGTTGAACGTGTGTTACCATTAGAACCTGCGTTAGTACAAACACAAGATAAACAGTGCGTCCCCCATGTTCCACAGACCGATGTTGCGTCGGCGGTAGCTACGTCTACTTCGGAATCTGTTTCGGTACCGTTAGCTTCTGACGAAGTGCACCGTTCTGAGGAGAGCAATTCTGTACCATCTGAGGGGGTTGCTACTAATAGTGCTGCAGAGCAATCTAAAGTTGTAGTGTCCGAACACCAAACTTCTGCCGTGCCTTTGCCCACAGAAATGACTATTGAGCGTCAGGAACCGAAATCAGAACAGGTTGCTGTCACTGAACATAAGACCCCTCCTGTGTCAGTTGTTAAAACTAAAATAGATACCGGTTCTGTTGTCGATGACCCGAAACCGCATCGTGATCGAAATGTGGGCCCCAGGAGTAAAGCCAAGCAAAAACCCGTGCAGCGTGCTGACGCACCGGGGGGTAGGAAAGATATGACGGTGGAGGAACTGCAAATTCTGCTAGCTAAGGCAAAGGCAGAAAGTGCCATGCAGGTAGAACCGGGACTACAACCGGACGCAGAGTCTTCACAGGTGTCAGGGAAAAGGAAAAGTGCCGAAAGTCCGCCACGTCGGGTCAGGCCCCTCCTGAAAGACACCGGAACAGACCCTTCCCCTTCTTCTGCGTCGACATTGGCGGCAGTTGCGGGGGAGGAAACTTCCCGATCACTTTCAAATATAGGATGGAGTGACGATAGTGGAGGCGATTCTTCAATACAAGAATAGAATTTTGAATGTGGTGCACTGTTTTAGCACGTTTTACATCCTTTGTGTGTTATCTATTGTTACTTTTATTTCGTGTCAGAGTGTATGCATTTTTACCACCATGCGGCGTCCAAAGGTTCGTTGTTTGTCTACCTGTGTTTTCATTTTATGTCAATAGCAAGTGAAGGACGGTTTTAAATTTTTTATCTGTTGTGTGTTTTAAAATGGGTGACTGCGTGCTTTCCGTGTTCTTATGTAGACAGTCACGTGACCTTTGCACATTTTACCTGGTTTTATATTCCCTGCCATGTTCATTTTTACGATTGGAGTAGGGGATCGACATGTTCCTTTGTGCTGTTGTTGTATCCTGTGCATTTTACCTTATGCATGGGTGCTTTCTGGTTCCATTCTAGTGGGTTTTAGAATTTCTATAACTGTTTTTAACAGCTTTTACGAGTTGTTTTATAATGACTAAGCGAGAAATTTCTCAATCTAAGTAGCTCAAATTTTATTATTGCTTTATTTTTAACTGATGTTTTATGTGAGCACAAAGTTTTAGACATGAACATGGTGGGTTCTGAGGGACCGTGGAATATCTATACGATAAATGTGAACAAAATCTGCAGTCAGTACAAGGCATTAGTTTTAAATAACAATGCGGCGTCCAAAGGTTCGTTGTTTGTCTACCTGTTTTCAAAATTATGTCAATGGCAAGTGAAGGACGGTTTTAATTTTTTATCTGTTGTGTGTTTTACAATGGGCAATTGCTTGCTTTCCATGTTCTTGTGTAGACTGTCACGTGACCTTTGCACATTTTACCTGGTTTTGTATCCCTGCCATGTTCATTTTTACGATTGGATTAGGGGATCGACATCTTCCTTTGTGTTGTTGTTGTATCCTGTGCATTTTACCTTATGCTAGTGGGTTTTAAAATTTTTATAACTGTTTTTAACAGCTTTTATGAGTTGTTTTATGGTGACTGAGCGAGAATTTTCTCCATCTAAATAGCTCTTATTTTATTTATTGCTTTATTTTTAAACTGATGTTTTATTTGAGCACAAAGTTTTAGACATGAACATGGTGGGTTCTGACGGACCGTGGAATATTTACACGATAAATGTGAATAAAATGTGCAGTCAGTACAAAGCATTAGCTTTAAATAATTTCTTGCTAGCCAATAGGTGTCATGTAGCTTTCTTGCAAGAGGTTACGCGGGAAGCTCTCACATATATTAGAAATTTTACTGTTATTGACAATGTGGCCCCGGAACAGGAAACGGGAACAGCAATTTTAGTGAATCCGGATGTAAATGTGCGTGACATTGAATGTTTGCCCAATGGACGCGCCATATCGTGTACGATCAATAATATTGTATTTGTGAACGTTTATGCCCCGTCAGGAGACAAGTCAGCGCGACGTAGGTTTTATGCGGAAGACCTTTGCCAGCTGTTACGTCGCAATTCTGATAAACTGATATTAGGGGGGGATTTCAACGCAGTTCTTGATAACATTGATCAGATACCTCAGCCAAACTGGAGCCAAGAACTGCGAACACTTGTAGGCAGTTACCGGCTGAAGGATACATGGCGCGTTCTCAATCCGGACAAGACAGAATACACTTTCTTTTATCCGACAGGCCACAGCAGGTTAGATAGGATCTATGTATCGTCCGACTTTGCGACGCACGTCACCGACGCGGTAGTGCAACCCGTAGCGTTTTCCGACCATTGTAGCTATCTTTGTCGACTCGTTCTGCCTAACCTTCCTCAAAGAAGACGCAATAACATCTGGAAATTTAATTGTAGTCTTCTCAGTGACGATAGTCTTACCGAAAAGTTTACGTCCTTGTGGCAGAGATTGCTATCGCAGAAGGACAATGCAGTTAGCACTGTGGAGTGGTGGGTGTCCGTAGCAAAACCTGCAATCCGGAGACTCCTCATGGCTTATAGTCGGGAGGCTGCGCGGTGGCGCAGGACCACGTTTGAGTTCTACCAGCAGTGTCTCCGTGATCTCGCGCACCATGTTACTGAGCGGCCCGAGCTGCTAAGGGACTTTAAAAGACTGAAGGCACGCCTGCTGAGTGACCTGCGGCGTCAGAGTGCAGGGCCTGTCCTCAGGAGCCGGCCTGTGGGCGTCTTCAGTGATGAAGCCCTGTCCATATACCACCTCAACAGGGAGCGCAAAAGGCGCGAGAAACTGCACATCACGTCCTGGGTCACGCGAGGGGGGCAAAGGACGGCCAGTCTCACGGACATCACGGCCGACATAAATGGCTATTTTAGAGACCTTTTTCATGACACAGGTGTCGATGGAAACGCACTGCGGTTTTTTTTAGATAAAACTCCACACGCACTTAATCGCTCGGACCGGACGCGAATCAACGAACCTTTTACTAGTGACGACCTGGCAGACGCCGTAAAAAAGAGTCCTCATGGGAAATCACCCGGATTAGACGGGATTCCCGCGGAATTTTATTTGAAATATTTTTACTTGTTAAAAGACGTTTTAACTACTATTGCGACCGAAATTCAGAACGGAACTCACATACCGACAGCTTTTACTGAGGGTGGCATTGTACTCGTTCCCAAATCTAGTGCAACGCCGAGTGTTTCAAATGTGCGTCCCATAACGCTTCTAAATGCGGATTACAAGATTGTAGCGCGGTGTGTGGCTGCCAGGATGCGAAAGGTGTTATCGCAAGTAATTTGCCAACACCAGACATGTGCTGTTGCAGACAGAAACATTTTTGACGCCGTGTTGGCTTCTAGGGATATCATCGGTTACGTGAAAGAGGCAGGGATCAGGACGGCGGCGATGATACTGATAGATTTCCGAAATGCATTCGATAGGATCAGTCACGCTTACTTAAAGAGAGTGATGACTGTCATGGGATTTGGAACTAAGTTTTCAGCCATGATTGGAAATCTTCTAGGAACAGCTACGTCACGAGTCATCATTAATGGTTCTTTGGGTGAGACGATTCCTATCACTCGTTCAGTGCGTCAGGGCTGCCCCCTATCTATGGCGCTATACGCCATTGCGCTGGATCCACTGCTTCGTTACATCTGTGACAGATGCCGGGGCATCGGCATAGAAAATCACCGGATTGTCTGTAAGGCGTATGCGGATGATCTCAGTGTATTTATTGACAACACCGATGATATCGACCTTTTGCATACCATTCTTTCGCGTTTTGAGAGGGCAACAGGCGCATTGGTTAGCCCGACGAAGACGGTGTTTCTCCCCCTGACTCGTAGTGTCCGGAACATTCACAGGGATTGGTTCACCGTCCAGCGTCAACACAAGGTGTTGGGTGTTGTCATGATGGAGTCACCACAAAGGATGGCTGCATACAACTGGAGGGACGTGCTATACAAGATCCGTGCAATCTGCAAGATCCAAGCTGCACGGAATCTGACACTTCCTGAGAGAGTGGCTCTCATTAACACCACCATTCTCGCCAGGGCGTGGTACCTGGCACAGATATTGCCAGTACCGAAGCAGTTAGAGCGCGCTATACAGCAAGCGTTTTACTGGATGCTATGGAGGGGGGACATTTTCAAAGTGTCCATGACCACATGTACCCTCTATCCCACAGAGGGGGGCCTCGGCTTAGAAGATTTCCATTCCAAGTGTGTGGCGCTCTTCTTGAAAAGAACGCGCGTCGTGGCTCAGAGGAACCCAGCCGGACCAACAGCCATCTTATTTCGGAAGTACCGCCCCTCGTCACTGGTTGCACCCATTCCTCTCAATGCCATCCCCAACTCGTTGCTGTACGTCCGCAACTTTTATCTAAATAGTAGTTACGTCTCACGAATGGTATTACGTGGGAATGTCGTATCCCGGATAGCTGCCGAACTGCGGGGGACCTCTGCCAGGAACAAGTGGGAGTTGCGCCTGCCACACGTGGACTGGCATTCCGTATGGAGGAATATCAGTAGCCCTGTGCTGCCCGCTGCGGTACGCGCCTCGTGGTACCGAGTGATCAACCGCACGATTGCCACCAACGCTAAGCTGCGCGATATTAACCATACTCCCACAGATGCGTGCGATGCCTGTGCGGCTGTTGACACTTTAGAACACCGTTTTGTGTGCCCCAGGCATGTCGGCATCTGGGACGCAGCCAGAGACATGGTGCGGCTCATTAACAGACTTCCCCTGGCTAGTGTGACAATAGCAGATGCGACCCTTCCCCAGCAGAAAGCCTATCCGAGGACAAAGAGAAATGCCACACTCTGGATCATTGGACATACAGTGCACTGCATTTTCTACTTCAAGATGACCCGGCGATTAGACTATTTCACTTATTTATGGACTGAACACGGATTTGAAACTGAAAAAACTACCTATTATATGACTTTCTCACGGTTTTTGACGGTTGCATTGGATTATGCCTTTAATAACATTCCAATGGATTGACATCCATTACATAACTGAATAATTTACTGTCAGGGTTGTAATGAAAGTTACCCTGACACAGTAGTTTTATTGTTCTCCAAAACAGTTCCCTTCAACAGAAAGTATTAATTGTCCAATTATATAAGTTTTTTTTTTATAAATATCATAAATGTTATACAACCATTATGATGTGTCTAGAATGTCAGAAGAATTCTGACTTAAATCAGGAATATGATCATTAGGTTTGATGGGTTCCCAAAAGGATATTATTTAAGGTTCTATCATTTTGCAGCAGAGGAGCACCGGCAGAGGTTAATTTCCTGTTGTTATTTAAATTTTCCAGTTTATTCCTTGTTTCACTTTTGTGCAATTTCATTTATTTTATGTAAAGAAACATATGATTGGCACTGGAGCCACCTTAGTTTTTAACTGATAGCTGGGGTACGGCTGCTGCTTGATGGCGCCGCCCATTATGATCTATAAGGCTTAATTACATTTTAAATTCTACTTGTTGTTAGTAGGATATTTTGATATAGTTGAATGTGAGCACATTCTTCTTTTAATTTTGGTTACCATTATATTCATTGTTATAATTAAGATTAAAAAAAAAAAAAACAGAAGAATTACTTTATGTAGTAGCTGTGCACTGCCTCCTGCTGGAGCACAGGCGGGTGATCAATGGCAATGCTCAGAGCCTCTGTAAGAATGTTGTGTTCCTAAATGCCACACTGAAAATGTGTGGTTTATCTGATTTTTTTATATATTTTGTTTATTATTCTTGCTTTTTATTGTTTTAATTAAGATTAAAAAAACAGAAGAGTTACTTTATGTAGTGGCTGTGCACTGCCTCCTGCTGGAGCACAGGCAGGTGATCAATGGCAATGCTCGGAGCCTCTGTAAGAATGTTGTGTTCCTAAATGCCACACTGAAAATGTGTGGTTTATCTGATTTTTTTATATATTTTGTTTATTATTCTTGCTTTTTATTGTTTTAATTAAGATTAAAAAAAAAACAGAAGAGTTACTTTATGTAGTGGCTGTGCACTGCCTCCTGCTGGAGCACAGGCGGGTGATCAATGGCAATGCTCAGAGCCTCTGTAAGAATGTTGTGTTCCTAAATGCCACACTGAAAATGTGTGGTTTATCTGATTTTTTTATATATTTTGTTTATTATTCTTGCTTTTTATTGTTTTAATTAAGATTAAAAAAACAGAAGAGTTACTTTATGTAGTGGCTGTGCACTGCCTCCTGCTGGAGCACAGGCAGGTGATCAATGGCAATGCTCGGAGCCTCTGTAAGAATGTTGTGTTCCTAAATGCCACACTGAAAATGTGTGGTTTATCTGATTTTTTTTTATATATTTTGTTTATTATTCTTGCTTTTTATTGTTTTAATTAAGATTAAAAAAAACAGAAGAGTTACTTTATGTAGTGGCTGTGCACTGCCTCCTGCTGGAGCACAGGCGGGTGATCAATGGCAATGCTCAGAGCCTCTGTAAGAATGTTGTGTTCCTAAATGCCACACTGAAAATGTGTGGTTTATCTGATTTTTTTTTTATATATTTTGTTTATTATTCTTGCTTTTTATTGTTTTAATTAAGATTAAAAAAACAGAAGAGTTACTTTATGTAGTGGCTGTGCACTGCCTCCTGCTGGAGCACAGGCGGGTGATCAATGGCAATGCTCAGAGCCTCTGTAAGAATGTTGTGTTCCTAAATGCCACACTGAAAATGTGTGGTTTATCTGATTTTTTTATATATTTTGTTTATTATTCTTGCTTTTTATTGTTTTAATTAAGATAAAAAAAACAGAAGAGTTACTTTATGTAGTGGCTGTGCACTGCCTCCTGCTGGAGCACAGGCGGGTGATCAATGGCAATGCTCAGAGCCTCTGTAAGAATGTTGTGTTCCTAAATGCCACACTGAAAATGTGTGGTTTATCTGATTTTTTTATATATTTTGTTTATTATTCTTGCTTTTTATTGTTTTAATTAAGATTAAAAAAAACAGAAGAGTTACTTTATGTAGTGGCTGTGCACTGCCTCCTGCTGGAGCACAGGCGGGTGATCAATGGCAATGCTCAGAGCCTCTGTAAGAATGTTGTGTTCCTAAATGCCACACTGAAAATGTGTGGTTTATCTGATTTTTTTATATATTTTGTTTATTATTCTTGCTTTTTATTGTTTTAATTAAGATTAAAAAAAACAGAAGAGTTACTTTATGTAGTGGCTGTGCACTGCCTCCTGCTGGAGCACAGGCGGGTGATCAATGGCAATGCTCAGAGCCTCTGTAAGAATGGTGTGTTCCTAAATGCCACACTGAAAATGTGTGGTTTATCTGATTTTTTTATATATTTTGTTTATTATTCTTGCTTTTTATTGTTTTACATAAGATTAAAAAAAACAGAAGAGTTACTTTATGTAGTGGCTGTGCACTGCCTCCTGCTGGAGCACAGGCGGGTGATCAATGGCAATGCTCAGAGCCTCTGTAAGAATGTTGTGTTCCTAAATGCCACACTGAAAATGTGTGGTTTATCTGATTTTTTTTATATATTTTGTTTATTATTCTTGCTTTTTATTGTTTTAATTAAGATTAAAAAAACAGAAGAGTTACTTTATGTAGTGGCTGTGCACTGCCTCCTGCTGGAGCACAGGCGGGTGATCAATGGCAATGCTCAGAGCCTCTGTAAGAATGTTGTGTTCCTAAATGCCACACTGAAAATGTGTGGTTTATCTGATTTTTTTATATATTTTGTTTATTATTCTTGCTTTTTATTGTTTTAATTAAGATTAAAAACACAGAAGAGTTACTTTATGTAGTGGCTGTGCACTGCCTCCTGCTGGAGCACAGGCAGGTGATCAATGGCAATGCTCGGAGCCTCTGTAAGAATGTTGTGTTCCTAAATGCCACACTGAAAATGTGTGGTTTATCTGATTTTTTTATATATTTTGTTTATTATTCTTGCTTTTTATTGTTTTAATTAAGATTAAAAAAAAAACAGAAGAGTTACTTTATGTAGTGGCTGTGCACTGCCTCCTGCTGGAGCACAGGCGGGTGATCAATGGCAATGCTCAGAGCCTCTGTATGAATGTTGTGTTCCTAAATGCCACACTGAAAATGTGTGGTTTATCTGATTTTTTTATATATTTTGTTTATTATTCTTGCTTTTTATTGTTTTAATTAAGATTAAAAAAACAGAAGAGTTACTTTATGTAGTGGCTGTGCACTGCCTCCTGCTGGAGCACAGGCAGGTGATCAATGGCAATGCTCAGAGCCTCTGTAAGGAATGTTGTGTTCCTAAACTGCCACACTGAAAATGTGTGGTTTTATCTGATTTTTTATTTATATATTTTGTTTATTATTCTTGCTTTTTTATTGTTTTAATTAAGATTAAAAAAACAGAAGAGTTTACTTTATGTAGTGGCTGTGCTGCTCCTGTGGGCAGGGGCTGCCTCCTGGCATGGAGCACAGGCTGGTGATGCA